>SMGT01012339.1:21735-35156 GCA_004794575.1 Lanistes nyassanus
GAGGTCGGTTGTCTCTTTCAAAACCCCCAGTTCGCAACAGTGAGTAGATGAGTGCGTGCGTGCGTGCGTGCGTGCGTGCGTGCGTGCGTGCGTGCGTGCGTGCGTGCGTGAGTGAGTGAGTGAGTGAGTGAGTGAGTGAGTGAGTCATGTGATCAACTTGTTATCCGTGACTGATCACTAACTGACCAAAGCATTTAGACAAGTCGGGTGAAAGTCACTAGAAGTAGTCCATCCGTTTGCGACAAATCACAATTTAAATCTGTTGAATTTGATCGAACATTCTTTGTTTGGACTAAAACCTCGGGCAGGAGAAGCTTGTTTTTGAAAGAGAAATTCCTTGTCGAAATGAGACGAATTGTGTAATCCACGCTGTTCGATTAGTTCTTTATAACTGCTTTTATTTGACTTAGTCAAGTCGTGTCGAGCCCACCTTCGACCTAACAACTGGCAATCTAGTAGCTAAAATGAAACTAAGTTAACAAAAAGTAACTAAAGTAGCTTGGCTCATTTCCTTTTCCCTAATGTAGTAGCTGGCCTGCCAGGCGAACAGTACTAGGACTGTTGGCCCGGTGTCAGTACACGTATAATGTGACTGGCTGGGACTGAAGCCTGTTGCGAGTTTCAGGCGTCTAGTTGCCCTAACCAATCAGGGGGTAGAACAACCTGTTACGGGCGACCCGATTGGCTCGCCAAAACAGCTGGAGAACGCGGTGTAGGGGGGAAGGTAGCCGGCTGAGTGCGAGGTGGGGCGAACCACCCTCCGCAGGCTATAGACCACCATCTGGAACTGCTAGGCTTTTCTGGTAAGACCGCACTCTTGGCTATATAACCAGTCGAGTGCCGATTGCCGATTGCCGTTTGCAAAAGTCGTATGCTGAGCGCCAAGTGTCGAACAGCGAGGTCGGATCTACGAGTACAGCCATTAACCGCGACGTGTATAGCGAACCAGTAGTGCATTTCGGACCGGTGTTGTGATGGTGGAGCTGAGAGACGTGGCGTCTGCGGTATTCCTATCCAGCATCGTGAATGTGAGTTTACGTACAGTGTAGGACACGACCGTAGCTCGAAGATAAGTTAGACAAACTTAGACGGTAGTAAATCATACGGGTTGATTTATCGGTTTGTTCTTGTGTGATCGCTCGGTCGATCTTATTGGTGTTAAGACGTCGGCGCGACGTCATATTCAGAGAGGTTTAGTTCAGAAAGGATACAGTGTTTCCTTGTGTTTACCGAAGTGAAGTATCGGTACTGTAGTTGATTCATAACCCGGTCAATAACGTGTGTGTGTAGATACGGATAGCGCTGGGATGAACGTATGAGAGTGCGAGTGATTGTTCTACGTATACCAGTAGATGTATAGTGGAGCATCATTCATTGTGTAGTGAAATATTCTGGAGTAACTGTAAATAAATAGAGTAGTGTATTATCGTTGCCTGCTTTTGTTAAGTTGTGCGCGTGACAAGCAAGGGGGTGGGGGCTTGAGCCGGTTAGAAATTGAGGAAATTAGGTAGTGATTGCAGTGTTAGTTCCCCCTTCTTGACACATTTTTATGTTGTGATAGCTCGAGTCGAACGAGCAGAGTAGTAAAACACATAAAGCGCCATACCCCTAGACACGACAGAGAAAAACCGCGACAAAGCCTGTGTTGTGACGTAAACTTATCTAAGCAACATGATATGCACCTAGTTTGCGATTGAACGTTAAGCAATAAAACCCAAACCATATCTCTTTTTCTCTCTGTATATAATATCTACTACATAGTACAACACATATATATATGTCTGCTATAAATCTATTTACTATATATCTTTACTATATACATATATTGTACTATATATATTGTACTATATATATTGTACTATATATATCTATTAACTATTTACATATCTTTACCATATATCTCTACTCTTATGTCTCTTTGCTATATATAATATATATCTTACATAGGACAACACAACTTTTTAAAAGTTAAACATTCTTTTCGATTGTAACTAGATAACACTTGTGTCGCCAGACAGCGAGGCACGAGAGTCCAGGCATGTCTGCTGCTTAGCAGCGTGCAGACGTAGCGTCTTGTCATCAAAGAAGAGGTCAAGGTTATGCAAAGAGGTCAAGGTTATGCACAGATGCTCAGAGCATGCCGCCACATCGAGGAAGTGCACGAGCTGGCTCGTTAGCCGCGGGGCTCAGGAGGCAACCTGAAGGTCTGGGTGGGAGGAGCTGCCTGTCGCTGATGACGAAATGTGTTGGAGACGCCAGGTGACCGCTACAGTCGGTGGTCACGCGCAGTCGGCATGTTCGCAACAGCCACCCAACAAATCCCCAACACCTGGATGTGCCAGTTCACTGAAGCGAGGACGGTGCGACTTGGGAGGTCCTCCTTCCGCCCACACCCCACACCCCCCCACTGCCGCCTACACAAACACACATGCACGTGCGAAGATCGATCCATCCATCACTATTTCGTAGCCTGGTTTCTCAAGCTGGTTGCGAGATCCTTGATGGCGTCTGTATATCCGCTAGTGAGTCTCAGGCATCTCCTTAACAACTGTTTGTTGACGACTGTAGGAGGCGGACGTCCACGAAGTGTTGACGGCTTTCTAAGAAGACATGTCAGGGATCTAGACGGGCATCTCCGCATGTTAGAGCTGAGCCAGCGCAATAAAACGCACGCACCCGGAACAGAGCGCGACAAAAAAATACCCAATTATAGAAATGCGATAATGTCCTCTCGTTTGCACAGATAGATATTAAGTATCTGGCTTGCTGACGATCATATCCGCTTATTGTTGACTATCAGGGGTCAGTATAACTCAGAAGGTATAGATCGTGACAGTCTTGACGAATACTGGCAACAGAAATATTTCTATTTTTATCGTCAGGTGTTGCACTGCATGACTTCAGGCTGAGGACAGCAGACTGAGCAACTATATGTTAAGAGTTCTGTATTTCAAAGAGCTAACCAGAGCAAAAAATATAACGAAGAAAAAATAACGAAGAAAGAAAGAAAGAGAAAGAAAGAAAGCTATTCTGCAGAGCCACACGAAGGGTGGGGGTACAGGAGGGGAGGGACACAGTGTGTAATTGTATATTTCCGTGCACAGGACGTGGAATTATTCTCATCAACTTTCATCAAAGCACGCAAAGTTTCTTCGCGTCACATCCGCCGCACAATCGCGACAGCCGCAAAACAATGCAGAACCCCACGGGTAAGACGTCTGTAGGGGGTAGCCGGAATGGGAAGGGGACAGGGAGAGAAAGACGATGGGGACTCATAGAGGCATGGACCCAGTGCGTGGGTATGCTCAGAGCTGCAGTCGCCAGCATGTTGGAAGGCGAGAACACGTGCACTATTACACGGTGTTACACGTCAGCAACGGAAATGGGCTTCCGCCCGCTGACTACAAAGGCGATATTTTTAGCAGGCATCTTGAATTCCCGCACTACGTACTCGTTAACCTGCCGCGAGAGGTGGATAACTGCGTGGGTGCACATCGAGAGACGAGTAGAGGGTGTGTGGGGGGAATGGAGGGAGACCGCTGGGGGGAGGGGGAAATAAATGTGGCCGGTGTTGTGAAGCGTCAGCGATAAACCACTTCGAAATAAAACAGGTCTACAATCCCTGACGGGATCGGAAAACCTGGCGCCCGCTTCTGGCTTTATGTGCGTCACGAGCAATGTTCTTGTGGCTGGAGACCTTCGAACGGATGTCACACGGCTGCATAAGCATCAACAATCAGGAAGCGTTCCAGCTCAATACAAATACAAATTCTCGTAAAAGGGATCAGCTGTAAGGAATTAACACTTTCGACTTTGCCAGAATGTGATGATCTAAGCGCTTTTTGTATGTTTATATCTCCTGACGTCATCCGTGTTTGTTACCTCCGTATGTAATTATGATTAATCAGGATCTGAACAAGGGTGACAAAAGTAATTTTGCTTGCCCCCCCCCCCCAACTGTTTGCTAGGGAAAGTTAAAGATTGTTGTTTTCGATCATGCGCATACTTTAGTTCAGAGCCGGTAACCAACAAATAAATAAAGACTGAGTAAATATCTTCGCTGCTGTGTGGTGTCCTCTAGTCTTTAGCGCATCCATCTGACTACTGCTAGTACACATAAAACCAGCCCTAGACGGGAAAATGGACTCTGCTTCTTGAGTTGCTGCCTTTACCTCTGCTGTGGATCCTACCCCCCCCCCACCCCCACCCCCGTCACTGGAACGACTGGCGTGATGCAAGAAGGGGGCTATGTTGCACGCAAGCGGGAGAGGAGGGGCTGTGGGTCTCCTTATTGCGCATGTCTGTGAAATTGTTGACGGTACTCAAATTAAACACGTGCTCTCATTGCGCTAGCACGGAGTCCAGTAGTTATTTGCTCCTACCTGGCGGGGCACACAGGGTCGTCTCCACGACATCATGCGGAGATTTACTGTTGCAGACAAGCTTGCAGACTAACTGCCAGGCATGTACAACGTACATACACATACGAACCTGAGAGCCAAGGGGGAGGGGGAGAAAGTGATTGCTGCGGCCATTTAACGTTCTTGCAGATATCCGAGTCGGCGGTGACTGCAGGCAGCGACAATTAACCATATATGCTAGCTGACATTTAGAGCTGTTGCACAGATACATTTTTATATGCGAACAGAACAGATATTTATATACATAGATATGCAGACACAAACGATAACCTGCAGCCTTGCAGCGCATGGACAATTTACAGCGCGTGAGACAGCGAGGAGAGATTGTGATTATATAACCTCTTCGCCTCCCTCACTCCTCTCTCCCCCTGTTTGGGTGGCTGGCGGGGGGGGGGGAGGGAATGTGTGTGTGTGTGTGTGTGTCTGTGAGTGTGTGCGTGTGTGCGCGTGTGTGTGTGTGTGAGAGAGAGAGAGAGAGCGCTCGTGTGTGCTGGCAGTCAGGCAGGCACGTTAGCAGACGCTGGAGCCAGCTTCACTGTTTGAACACGTGTAGCGGCTTTGGGTTGTTTCTTCTTCTGATTTTCTTTCAAGATCACAGCTTTGAGTGGATCCAGTCTTCTTTTGATAAATTGTTTTGATTTTTTTGGTCAGTCCGCAGATGTTGGGTCGCGGGTCGAATCGGGAGCAGCTACCGGGGAGGGTGGGAGAAACCAGGTCCATGAAACATTGTGCATTGTACTTGAACAGTCTCTGCTAATATTTACCGCTGCAAATAAAAGTGTCCCGGTCTGTTCGCCTTCAAACACCCTGACCCCCTCCTTCGCGTTCTCCGTCATCACCCCACTTTAAGTCCTGGTCTTCACGTCTCCCCACACACCCGTGCACACATAGACACACACGAAAGCACATGCACCCACATGTATATATATATGTGTGTGTGATAAGACAAACATATGCTGCTTGCTTGTGCATCCTGCATATACATGCATTGTCTATACGAGAGAGGCGAGGTAATATTTAGCAGAGGGAGAGAAAGGGAAAAGTGAAATAAGAAATGATAAAGAGAAAGACGAGGAAAGAGAGAGAGAAGAGGAACGGAATGATCGACACACCTGAAAGGATTGAGAAAAGAGGGAAGACGTATCAAATGCATAACCTATAAAATAAATTTAACATTGTACACCTCTACCAGCGGGTGGCGGGCTAGCTTATCGTGCAAAGAAACATTGCTACCTGCTCGTGTGTCACACCTGTCGCAGTCGCATGTAGCCAGCGACGATGTCCCTGACACGGAAAAGAGACAGCTCACGACCTTGGGAGTCAGCGCTCGAACAGCTGATTGTTGTTGCTTTTGTTTTTCTTTTTTAAATATGAATTAGGTTACGACTTGTAGATACATGAGGATCGGATGGGAGATTATATACTGGACTACACTTATTAATTTCTTAAACTTCTCGTTCTATCATAACTTCGAAGAAAAACAAAAGAACTAGCTATTCTTCTGCCTCTGGTCTACAGCATCTAACTTCCGAGACAAAACTCCAGCCAAATAATGCCCACTTAATTATTATAGATGAAGAATCATTCTCAGTGCAATGAATGTATATAATCTCAAATGAATGTGAAATAATAAACATGTCAAGACAACTTGTAAAACACGAGAATATACGATACTTTTATAATATATGTAAGTTCCTGAATGCATGAAAATTATTTCTGATTTTTAAAAAAAAATTACAAGAATGTGCTGCTGTGTTAGTCAGTGGGTTATTTTCTGTGATATTCAATCCTTTTTGCAGGATGATCAGTTTCTCAGTTAATAAAATTGTAAAGTTGTAAAAATTTTTATTATATTTTTTTTAATCTTGTGAGAGCGTGCTGCGCGTGTGTGTGAGAGAGAGAAAGAAAGAGAGAGAGAGACTGCACTGATACGGTGAATCAAGCTATGTGTAGCATACCAAGCGAGGATGGGTGGGTCTTTGTTGCTTAACGTCCTGTCGCAAACCAGGTGCATATCAGGACAGTGTTGCTTAGACAAAATATTACCTGCCGCCACACTGTCAGAACACAGGCTTTAGTCCCATCCAGTCACATTATACTGACACCGGGCCAACCGGTCCTAGTACTGTTCCCTATAGTGCTAGGCGTTTGTCAGGGCAGCTATACAGATTGCCAATTTTTAAGTCTAAGGTACGACTCTGTCGGGAAGCGAACCACCGACCACCTGCCTCGAAAGCAGACGCCTTAACCTCTCGACCACCGAGGCGGTCAGCATACTACGCGAAAGCTGCGGCAACTACGGGGTCAATTCTTTGTAAGGTAACTACGGGGAAAATTCTATGTAAGGTAAGTGAATGGGACAATTTTATGTACGGGACTTAAGAACCCCTTCTGCACCGGTCCTTGTGTGTGGCCCCGGGAGGACAGGAGGGTGCCAGCGACTGGGCGTAAGAAAAACCAAGGGAGAAAGTTTGCGCTCTGTTGACAAGAGCCAAGAAAGGGGTGGAAGCTAACACTTGCCACTTCGAGTGGATGACTATATCGCACTTTACATCCGGGTAACCACACATGCCTTGCCGAGCTGTCACGCCGACCCTGCAGACGAAGTTCAGACCCATGGCACGTGTCTTCACAATTTCTTCAATTATGTGCGTGATTTATACGGAAGTATAGCACTCCGAAATTTTACCCTATCCTTTATAACAAAAACGTGCTGGCAAGCAAGTAAGCCTTTCGCTTTCTTGAAAAAAGGCCAATTTACGACAGTAAATAGGACGGAAGTCACGTCAAAATCACTACATTTTACGAAATGTAACCACTGAAACACACACACACACACATACCTCTCACACACACCCTCACACACATAGGAAAGGGAGGGAGGAAGTGATCTGTGGGAGAGATGCACACCTAAGCACGCCATCACCTATGGATACGTAGGCGTGTGTGCACACCGCTGTGCACGGAAGGATGCGGCGCCCAGCAATTATTTAGCTATTCAAATGATGGCTTACGCCTAAGGGGCGCTGTGACCTGTTGAACAGCCGCGTGCATGCCATGCTCACTGTGTAGGGGGGTAGGTAGGTCTGAAGACGCGAGGAGCTGCAGCCACCTAGGGCATCGCGAAAGGGTGACATGCAGGTGTTGTTGTTGTTGTTTTGTTGTTGTTCTTGATTCTGCTGGTGCTAATGATGATGGTGGTGGCGACGTGGGGGTAGTGGTGGTGGTGATGGGAGCAGCGATGGGGACAGAGGAGGGGTTATTACAAGATTCCTAGTGAAAGAAAGGTGGTAAGTAAGCTTACCTGCTCGAGATTTGTGACGTCACAGGTGCGTGCAACCGCCCTTCACCGGTTTAACAATTGTCACCCTGTGCATCTGCTTCGTACCAGCGGTCATACCCTCCCCGTTACAGTCAAGGGACACTATTTTGAAAAGGGAAACTTCAAGAAAAATATCCAAAGGAAATGAGTCTTTGATTTTTTTTCCTCGCCAAGGAGGAAAAAAGTCAAGAGAATAAAGTCTCTGACACCTTTTTCCCTTTGAATTTTCCCCCCATGCAATCACTAGGAATATTGCGCAAAAATAGCTGACAGATTTTCCCAACTGTCGGCAAGAATGCCTTATAAATTATACGATGTCTGTCAGTTCCATGGAGACCCGGAAACCCGGAATACTTCTACGTTTTTCCAGGCCTGGGCGGCTTGGGGGCGGGGGAGGGGAGGAATCAAGGGAGAAAATTTGCAGAGAAAATACTAAGTTAAAACAGCATGGGTAAAAACATCCACCTCACAGGAAATCGGAAGACCCATTTTCAGAATCCCTAACAGTGTCATATGGGAAGTTCAATCGGACATAGGATAATAATCCTTTTAGTTGAGTCGCCGTTTTATCATCCCTCACATCTTTGATATCCCACACTCCAGCTGATATGTCGCAGTCCACTGCACGGCACTGCACGACAACGCCCTGTTGACGTCTGTCACATCAGGGAGCTTGAACTGGAGCTACGTAAGGAAACCTTGTTTACACGCCCATTTCAACAAACTACAGCTAGAAACTTACTGTCTTAGTTCATTCCCTTTCCAACACTCAGGTTTGCAACAATCTCGATTCCTGCCAGATCACAACGCATGGCACACAGAGGCAGAAAGCCTTCTCTCCCCAGCCCAACCCCCCCCCCCACTCCATCCCATCCCCCAACAAAAACCCCGGTAGAAGTACCCTGTAATGAGAAGATACAGCTGCAGGTTGTAGCCGTAGTGAAGAGTAGGAAAATAAATCGAAGCGAAAGATGCTGATAATATTTTTTTGTAAACTAGGAAGCAGACCATCGAGCTTGATCGCTTAGTTGTCGACTGAACCAACGGCAGATCGAGACGATTCAATGCGGCTCTCGAGTCTCTTTAGTCGAGGTGAATTTGAAGTTTACCAGTTCTCAAAAATATGCCTAGTATACCTAACACAATTAGATTCTGCCCGACATCATTGATAATGCGCACTTCCTCGACTGACAGACGGCAGTGCACCGCACGCCGCAGTGTCGAAAATGCCGTCTAATGTCAAATCACGGGTGTGGTGACCTCCCTTTATTAAAGTACATGTGCTGAGACTGTAAATGTAAGCTATTTTCTGGAAATAAGGAAAAAATTGTGTCTTTTTAAAACCTAGTTGAGTTAAAACCTTTTTTTCTTCCTTGATGTGTTTCCGTTTGCCTTTTCCCACTTGACAATTTACCAATGACCCCTGAGAGTGAAAGTCTTCATTGTTGACTTAAACTTAATTATCACCAGCGTTTCATGGCCTGTTTCGTGCACATGTTCCAGGTGAACTGTCAAGCCGAGCGAGATTTACTATCGAAGTCCACTGCAGGTCTGCAGGGGACCTGTTTATGGATGTAAAAGTTACTTGACCTAATGAGTACTAATGCCTCAGCCGTGGCGAGCGAGATGAGAGTGTGTTTGGTCGTTTATCAAGGGACAGATTAAAACAGACAGACAGACAGACAGGCAGGCAGGCAGGCAGGCAGGCAGGCAGGCAGGCAGGCAGGCAGGCAGGCAGGCAGGCAGGCAGACATTCCCAACACGTACACATTCCCAGCATGTCATATTAGCTTTTTCTGGGGACAAACGCAGCTGTGTAGGTTTTAATTATGTCATGATGTTTCATCTACTGAGACTTTGTAGGCCTGTGTTGTGACAGCTCCTTTCAGAGTCGTTTTCACTTGTTCGATAGATGACTGTAGCTGCAAGAACTGCAACATGCCACAGTCCCTGAGCGCGAACGCCAGCTGTCGAGGAACCAGACAAAAGCCTGCCAGACAGCCCAAACGTCTAGCAGTTGCGGGAAGGGAGCAGGCGGGCGGGGGTGTGGGGAGACAGGCCAGGGATATCAGTCAGGCTATCGTCAACTAGTCAGTACCCTACATCCATCCCTTCTATTACCTTCCACCCCCCTATCCACATTCCCGTCTTCCCACGACGGCGCGCTAGGCAGGGGAGTTGAGGCGATTCACAGACAGGAAGTGGCACCGGACCCCACTCGAGGTACACAGACCTCGCTCAGTGAGCAGCCCTTCACCCACAACCGTTACGCTCTGTCGCTCACCAAAGTCTCTAGGTGAACGAGCGCGACATTTCGAAAAATTCATTCACTCTTTTAATCAGTCAGAACGGTTACTGACGCACTGCACTGGTCATGTGTATTATGCAAGAGGTCACTTCCCAGACCGTTTAAACCTGAATACAAGGAGGTCATTGTTGTAGCACTGACGGAGATGAGCAGGTTTCCTTTTCCTTCGTTGTCGTTGTTGTTTTATATTTTCTATTCCTTTTCGTTTTCCTATAGACTTGCCTTCGTCATGAACATCCTCGCTATGATTACTAACAGCGGCAATCTTTTCGTCAAACATGCTTGCTTGGAATGTTGACGCAGGTTGTAAAAATAGCGCCGTTTTCTGAAAAGCACGGTCGCTGGGAAAGAATTCCATTTTGCTAAACATGAATGACACTGGCTGACAAAGCTGATTGCTCGCTCGATCCTGACACATCATACACGATCGCTTCTGTGATGTGTACATTAATTTCATCACCCGTTAGTATAAAGCAGAGACGGCGACAACTCGGTTTCACATCCGCACAGCGGTATAGCGTGTCCATTCACCAGGACGCACGCGGGCACCCGCCGCACGTTCTCCTTTCTTCTGGTTTTACTCGACTTGCACGAGTTGGTTTCGAAATCCTCAATGAGTTCTAGACACGGAAATCTTTCGCTGGCTCAGCTAATCTTTAGCATAGAACTATAAAGACTATGCCTTTAGTGACCCGGAGAGCACCAAGTTCAAGGTCGAGTGGTATATGCGCACAGAGATTTCGTCTGCATTGTGAGTTATAGGGTCCACGGTAATACCGTCAACTTCAGCGGTTATACCTGCCAACTGGGCGACATTTTTCCTACAGAGAGAGAGAGACGGAGAGAAACATCCTGTTGACCCGCATCTTTACTCACTTCATGTCTAGTCTATATGACGCTCACCAGAGCAGATCAGGCAGCAAGACTTGTCTCTCATTTCTGTGTTTGACGTTCGTTTGCTGGGCCGCTGTCTGTGGAATGGGTTTCACCTTTACATTATTCCAACTTTGGTACGCCATAGTTTGTCTTTGCCCGTCCCCTCTTGCGTAGTCCTGTCAGGTGTACAGAAAAGTACCGTTTTCGAAATGGAGCCATGTTTTCTTAGCATAAGACTGATCCATTTCCAGCTTTCCCTCATCAACGCAGACTGAGGGGCGAATGAGAATGAACTCTACTCGCTTTCTTTGCTTCACAAAAACGTATGAACAGCTTCAAAATCAGAATGTTTTCTTACCCTCCTAGACAACCATAAGTGTGTGTTGGGGAGGTGGGGTGATGTGACAGTGGCTGTACATGTATATGTATTTTTGTGTAATGGTTTCTATGGTAAATTTAAAAAAGACTACAAGAAGTAATCTTCTGACCGCCAACAACATCCCCCCCACACCAAAAAAAAAACAACCAACCAAACAAACAAAAACCCCAACCCCAAACCAGATGAACCCAATGCATGAACTGTAACGCACGACACTCAGCTACCCTCCCCTCCCCCAATATTCGTCCGTGGCTGTCCCGATCATTAAATATGTACATGTGATTGCTATGTGTCTTTTCCTCTGCATGTAGTTTTTCGATTAAGAGTAAACCTTGCTTTTCCTTTCTTTGTGTAACCTTGTCTATTGTGTGTTAACTCGCTGTGGGACTTGGAAGGACATGTAGTCAACCTGGGACTGGCGTTACGGCGTTACGGCGTTACGGCATGATAGAAAGTTTTCGAAGCCAGCCACTCGCTTGTAAGAAGCTCGAGAAAGACCGACTCGAGTCAAACGAAATTTCATAGAAACCTGCATTCGGCCGCATTGTCACATGCTCAGTCCCAAGCACGTACTACCGGCAGCTTGCCCAAGTATACCCGACTGTGTACCTACTGACTTAGATAAATGTTCTGAGACACTAAAGACCAAACGAGTTTCATGTAAGTATCCGGGGTGATTTCAGGGTTTATAGAAATCAAAAGAAGAGCCTCGAAAATCTTTTATAAAGGTACAGTAAAAAAAAAAACTGCGCATAGGACGAGGGACCTCGGGGTGAGCAGTACAAAAGAGGGAGAAGGTGGTGGGTGAAGAGGCTTTAACGAATTGGACACCTGAGACAAGCACCCGGAAACACGCCTTTCTGGGTATGAGGAGCACGTATTTTGAATAGTCCAGACAAAGGGACGTTATCCCAACTGTAGCGAACAAAAGATCATCAAACGCTTGTTGCAAGACGCTAGAAAAAGTAGAACTCTGTCCGCTGGCGAAAAGCGTTGTGGGGAGTGCTTTGCAACGGAAACTATAGAAAGGAGAGCCGGAAATAGCTCTCCATCTTCGACGATGAATTGGGGTAGCTCAGAAAGCTTCTAGCTCTAGCTGTAGCTTTTTTGGCCGCTTGGGGGCGCTAAACTGCCCCTGTAGAACGGACTTGCCTAGGCTTTCTGCTAGTTTCTGCGAGAATCTAGCTCTTCTAGCGTCTTTGCAACACGCGTCAGAACGCCTTAGTCTGTTCGGGAACAGAGCGCTCTGTTGACCATGACACAACATTTTTAATCTGGTTTGTTTGTTTGTTTGTTAGTTTTTAGAGAAATAGTTACTAATGCTTTTGGTATATGGAAACACGCAAGTCAGGTACATACGAATGTAGGATTAATTATGCAATTAGGCATTTAAACTATAAATGCAGGAAATAACATAAAATGAAACATGCTTTACTACGGCAAACTGGAAGATTTAAATATTCACTTTTAAGATTAGCCACAAAAAACTGTGATGAAATGCAGATTTCAAATGAAAACTAGTATTTCGTTAAGACTGGGAACAAGATGGGCGAATATATCAGACTTTGCAGACAATGTGCAGAGTTACGTTCAAGAATTCTAGGTCAGTGTCTTAACAAGAAAGACTCAGTAAATACATCGTGGAGAAACTTCAAGGAGTTAGATAAACGCCACGAAGGCATGTGCACTGAGGCTCCCGGATGGTCGGGTGACTCCTGTCACGACACCAGCAGGAGTTTGCAGCGACCCATTTGCTGAATCACAAGGTCACGCCATCACCACACATGTACAGTTTGCTTTCTTCAGACAATCTGTCCTAGCGCTTCTCACATAAACCCAGTGTCACGTGTTGGGGTCTGGTGGGTCAAGGAGATTGCACCATAGATTCCAGGTGTGATCCATCCTCGACCCTCAGGCCCTAATTAAGGTCTATTATCCCCTTGTTCAAGCCGCCATCTAGCCGCTCACGTCATCACCAGCCCAGGATTAGTTCCCTGTTTACACTTATGACCAGGAGTGCTGGCCCTAGAAACCAGGGGCAAGGTGTTAATTACCTGGGGCTGCTGGGGTGAGATTAGTGAAGGTGTCAGCCTGACCAGGTGTGCGTTAGTTGTT
>SMGT01012339.1:35533-49827 GCA_004794575.1 Lanistes nyassanus
AAAAAAGTTTACACCTCTTGCCCATATTTTAAGGTTTCTTTTTCTGTCTCTCTGTCTGACGTAATTTTCCCACCATCGCCGAAGCAGAAACGCCAGTACAGTGTTGTGCTGAGCGGAGTGGAGGGGGCAGGTTAAAAATAGAAGCACCTCCGGGTGACCCAGCTTCGTGATATGACGTCACACACTGCCGCAAGGCTGCTATTGGCTGCACGGTTAATGACGAAGCGTTGACGTCAGGTTTCCCTCAAGGCTTAGGCAAAGATAGATAGCAGCTCCTCCCGTCAGCCACAAAAAGAGGCCATCGCTGTCACGACGGGGTTACCAGCAACATCATTAACCCCTCTCATCTCTTGCCTTTTCCCAGCCTTTCTTGCTACCTAGGCACAATAACTTATTTTGTTTTGTTTTGTTTGTTTGTTCTGTTAGTTTTTGCAAGTTTTAAGAACTTTTCGGGCCTCTAGATTACAATTAACACACTGCGTGAGTAACATACAACAAAACATTATTTATAGTTTATAAGAAACATTAAAAATTTCTGTTGAGTCCCTGTAGTGTTCTTCTATATCTTGTTATACGTACAAGCTTATAACTTCGTGGTAAAAAAATCCCTGCCACCTGGACCTTTTTGCGATCTTGCCTGTTCCTGTCCGTCAAACCCTCAGTCCACTGCATTTATGAATTTTTTTCCATTTATCCTTTTTAAACCGTAGGCGGAGGAGGTGGGCGCAGGAAAAAACCCAACTATTTATTCGTTGATTTGAGTACACTTATGCAGGATTATTGACTTTAATTCCTAGTGTTCAAATGGCTGCAGTCCAAAGAGGAGAGCGCTGTGGCAGCTTATAATTACTTATTTCTGCTGAGTTTTTTTCATTTGTTTTTAAAATTTGTACTACTACAATTGCTGCTTCTGGTGGTGGGTATGGATATATTGATTCCCACAGCGGACTATTACAGTGACATTAACAACTGGGTGACGCAAAACGAACTTCAACTTAGGACGACAAGACGAAGTCATTCTCACTTCACTAGCCAAAAGCTCGCTCAACTTCCTCCTGTCCTTTCTCTTCACTTTGCCAACGCCACCATTTTCCCCTCAGTTTTTGCCAAGAACCTTGCGTTATGTTCGACAACACTCTGTCCTTGCATAGCTTTGTCTCTCGGACAGCCACTGTCGTCTGTGGCGCATTTATCCGGTAACACCTCTCTATTGATGCGCTACTAACAAGGGCATCCTGTCCCTCGTGATGTTTCGTACTGCAACTCTCTGCTCCCTGGCCTACCTGACTCCACCATCTTCAGCATGTTCAGAACAGCGCAGTTCGCCTTGTTTTACAGGAAAAGAAAACTGTTCATGTCACCCTCTTGCTTCCCTCCACTGGCTTCCTGTCTCGAAGCGCATCCAATGCAAAGTCACCGTCTTTTGCTACAAGCGTCTGCACGGATCTGCTTCAGCCAGTCTTCCGCCTAGCTTCCACCTAGCTTCCGCCAACTCGCTTCATATCTATACATCCTCTCGTACCAACACCTCCCTGTCTTCGCATCCCTAACATCAAGGTCGATCAGCGCATTTGGTCAGCGATCTCTTCCGTCTTCGATCCCCTGACAGGGGCAACCCGCCTCGCTCCGTATGTAAGTTACCTCCCCTCTAGCGTCTCTTTAAAAATTCTTTGAAACCTGTCTTTTCTCTCCCATTTTATTCTCTCCTGTTTGTGTCTACCTGGGAGTAACTTTTGTTTACCAGTTTCTGCGTACGAGTACTGTGTGCGCGCGTGTGTACTGCATTGTGTGCTCGTGTTCGGGCAAGTGTGTCCGCCTTGAATTATTTCGTAAAAATTGGCGTCCCATGAATCCCATTACTGCCTTTATTTACTATTATTTATTTCATTGTCCTGTATGTGTATGACTCATGTATACTTAGATGCGTGTTATGAAGCATTACAGCCTATACATCTAACAAAAAAAACCACTGGAAGATTAAAATGTTTCAGCTGAAAATGTAATGTAACTCGAGCACTGTAGTTTGGCATTAACTAAACACACGTACTGCATTAGAATTGTTTTAACTGGTCATACCTGCGTGCTGTACAGAACGTATATTGAGGCAGAAAATAATTAACTATACTTTGGCAGTTTATGGCTTACGCCTGAAAGTTGTAGCTTCCAGTTTCTGAGATGTAGGCAAAACAAACACAAGCCCTCGCCTCTGTGCTCTTACAGGGTCAGCGGAAACGCGCACGAGCCACCACTCATAGAGAACTTCCGGGTTACGACCAAACTTACGCCTCTCTGGTAAACACATAAAAAACACAGTCGGCTTCAGCCTCAGTGCTGCTGCGATAAATCACATCCACCACCCTGAAAAATAAAGCATTGGCGGAAATTCGATTGTTGGACTGCGATCAGGTATGATTGGACGCCATGTGCACCTTGCCACGTTTGCCGACACAGCTGTTAAACTTCCGACAGATGGCGTGATTATGCACTGCTCTGCGCCATGTGCAACTGTGGTAAATTAATTTGTGCAAATAGCGAAGACGTTCTCTCGTCCATTTTCATCTATCTCGAAGCGTTGTTTACTTGGGAAAGCTGCCAACTGGTGGATTTTTTTTATTTGTTTGGTTGAATCCAGACGGTACGCGTCTTTATTTTGAGATTCAAAAGCACGGAGCTTGCAGCAGGACCAGCATCATCTGTAACAACAACGACGACTAAAAATGCAACATAGCTGGTTACGTTCAGCAATGGCAGTAGATAAATGTCTATAATGGAGCTGAAAAGGTAAAATCAGGGTTAGCTCTAAATGCGTCAATGTCCTTCTTGGAGCTATAGTACGTAATTTCAGACTTGTCTAGGAAATCGTAAGCGTTCTAGGGAAGATATTTTTTGAAACATGTAATTTCGCTTTCGGACCCAGATGCCCCTGCGAGTAGAGCTGCGTACTAGAAAGTGGAAGGTTGTTGGTTCGAATCCAGGTGTGCCAAAGGATTATATCCTGGAGTCAAAAGTTGCGCAGACTCTATTTGATCTTTAACTGCCTCTCCACACGCACATACACGCACGCACGCATGCACCCACGCACGCATACATATATACATACCTACATACATACATGAAGACAGACTATAACTTGTATGTGTGCATGGGTAGACGACAGATGGACGGATGGACGCACGGATAGATGGATGGATGGATGAGTTATAAGATACCCACGACCCGATAGTCTTTTTTTTCTGTCATGCGATCCCCACCTTGCAGCTCAACACTCATATAAACTCCAGAAGAGAAGCACACAAACACCAACGTTTATTTTTGTGTAAACAAATGCAAAGTAAACCTCAGAAAAGTCATTTTCCTGACGTAAATGAAACAAAACATCTGCTGATTCCAAACGTTCCTCAACGAGAAATAAACCCGCGAACACACGCATGGGCCACTGGGTGCAGTGATGCAGCACTTCGCGTGTACATTCACAGCATCCAACAAAGCCACTTAGAGACTGGCTCTGAAGACTTGTCTCGCTCGCCTAGTCAAGGTGAAGGAGGAAGGAGTTGTTTACTCTGTTAGTCAAGGTGAGCAGGACTGAAACTTATGGGCAAACCTAATACGGAGTTCACACAGCTCGACTAAGTCGGACGAAAGCAATCGTAGGGACTAATCGAATCGTGTGCATTAAAAACTTTGTCTCATTTCGATGAAGAACTTCTGTCCCAAAACTTCCCTTTCCTGAACATTTTTCTTTAATGAATATTCTATCAAATAAAAGTTTTGTTTCAAAAGTTTTGTTGCAAACGGATCGTATAGTTTATGATTGCTTTCATCCGAGTTCAGTCGAGCCGTACCCTGCACGTTTTATGTAAAAGACGGCCAACTCTTCAGTACAGACGATCAATTCACGTCTTGTCTGCGACCTATAGTTCCATATATCGTTTATCGTTTATCACGGTAGTGAACACATCAACGGACAGCTCGCGGAATGCACATTGCCTCTATGCGGATGTGTAACTGTTTTACAATCGAACATTATACGCCGCTGTAGCTACAAGAATAAAGTTATGCAAATATTTGTGTATATTACGATTAGGGACCGCAGTAGAGAAGAAAGGGGAGTGGGGGTGGGGGGGAGAAACATGAGGCTTTAGTTTCTTGCTGAAAGTGCAGTCACAAACTATAGGTACATATCAGGATGGTGTTGGTTTAGACAGCGTGCTGCCAGATTGGGACTGCTATCGCAACACAGGCTTCAGTCCTGCGCAGTACTTTTACCTAAAGTGTCAGACGTCTGGCAGGGCGGCTACTAGGCTGGCAATTTTAAAGTTTTTGGTATGACTCGGCCGGGACGCGAATCTCTGACCTCTTGCATGGGAGCCGGACGTCTTAACCATCAGACCCACGAGGCGATCGAAGACAGAAGGGAGACAATGGGAAGGTGGGTGGGTGGGTAGAACAGCCAAGTCGCACACATCTAAATCCCAGCGTCGGATTTGGGTCCCGTTGGTGATAAACTGTCCTAATCGATAGGAAGCTCTGCATGCTGAACATTGTTTTTCGAGCTTAGGCTATGCAGTGAGCCTAGTGCCGACAGAGCGCCCCGCTCGCCACATCTTAGCGGAAAAAAATCATTGCCACGCAACAGGTTTTTCCAATCCTAACCCGTCACTCAGCCAATCAGAGGGCCCCAAAGCTGCGCGCGCGAGCAGGCCAGGGCGAGTCCATAACGAAGCGGGACGGCAGCTGCAGTTTGTTGCCTAGTTCCACGAGTGGCGCAACTTTAGCAGCCTAGGAATGCCTCAGCTGTCTTCTGCAGCACAAGTCCAATCGGTAACGTCGTGATTTTTAAATTAACATATCTCATTAGTTTTCTTTTAAATAGACACCAGAGGGTTGGTTGGGTTTGCAAATTTTGCCACGATGAAACACTACAGGATCATTAAAAACATCTTTTGTAACTGATTAGAAGGAATTGTTGTTCTCAGTATAGACAGTAATGAATATATTTTTTAACGTGTGCTTCAGTTTTATCTTCCTTTTAGAGAAAATAGGATTTTATAGCGTGCTGTTTTATAAAACATTGAGCTCGAAACAGCTTGCAAATACCAGGTCCAATCACATTAATTTCAAAAAGCCTCTACACCTGAAGTGCAGCTGCTCATGAGGTATCCAGGAAGAGCGTGTTGCTGGTTATGCGAATGAACGCTACAATGACACCGGAGCGAAAACAAAAGTAGCGCAAGTTTCTCTGTAAAATTCATTCAATGAAGTACTTGACCTAGTTTCTGTTGGTTCTTTATGCAACATTTTGTGAGGGGAAGAAGGAGGGGGAGGAGAGGCGTGTACGTATTGTACTTAAATACTTCTTTATGCGGACAACGGGTGGGTGGCATGGGAGTGAGTTAGGGGGAGCTAACTGGTGCTTAGAGTGGTAAGATACACTTCAGCTCAGAGATAACGTGTGCAAGTATATACCTGCACTTTTTGGACTAGAGGAGACAATCTGATGGGCTTTTCATTCAGTTCTTTTTACATAGCCTAAGTACTGGAGAGAGATATACACACAACTAGTGGCACCCTGCACAGGAGCGAGTGACGGAGTGAGTGAGTAGTCGTTAGATCATTCAGTGAGTAATTGAGTGAGCGATGGTGAGTGAAGGAGAGATAAAAGTGAAGAAAAGGAGTGCGAGTGAGAGACAACCATCGCGAGCAGCCCTTAACGACTTCTCTTTTCCTACTCAAAGGACTCAAGGACTGGTAGATGTGTCACCGCCGGCGTTTTATAACCGTGTCCAAAGGTGCAAAACTATTTTTAGACTATGACATTGACTGTGATGAAAGGTCTTGTGCCGAGAACAGTCACGCGAAAAACATCATCTGATATCTATCCATAGACTAAATTTATCCGTATGTGCGTCCGTTCATCTCTCTGACATGTCAAGCTGCCAGTTGGACCCAACTATTGATGCTGGTATATGGGACAAAACGTTGCTCATTGTCACCACAAGAGTTGTGGCACAAGGGTTTTTTTTTAATTTGTGGATTCCTGCATTGCACTTGCGGATGTTTCTGTAGAACTGTTGAATAATTCAAGATAATCATTAACAGCAGCTCAGAACTGGCCATTTCACAACAAACAGATCGTTAAATAGACAGGCTGAGTCTGAACGTTGGATTTTTCGCAGATCAAGTTGTGAACGTGCGGTAAGTCTTTCACACGGATGAGGAAACGCTGTTTGTGGGGGAGACGAGTTCACGCAGGGCATGTTGTGTATGTTGTACGAGTGCACGTCACACGTCTTCAACGGAGTAACGACAGGTCCGGGCGGAGTGATTGACGGACGGGACCTCCTCAGAGCTGCGGACCCGCTTTCCACTGCACTGGAAGATTCCATCGACCTTTGACACGATGACGTTAGCGGGACTACGTTACAGGCCCTGGATGGCTAAACTTAAGTCAATAGTCTTGTTTTTCTCATCGCTTTCTTGAGCTCTTTGACACACAGCTTTCTTCTAATGAAGAATCCTGACGTAATACACTTTAATCGAGCAGGTGACAACAAACGGGTCACTCTGCTTTCCGTTCGATAGAAATTTTAGAGCGCGCACAAGCCGAGCGAGCGAGCAGCTCGTGAGAACATCGTGGCCTACCATATTTGGCTAAGCTCCGCCCCTATGAAGCATTTATAGGGCGTTTCATTCATAGCTTGGGCACTCTCTTCGTAGTAAGCAACGCGGTCGGACAAGACTAGCACGCGAACAGTTTCACTCGAACTTCTCACGGATTTGTTCACATCTGTTCTCAGAGGATTGTACCATCGCTCCGCAGAACAAGGGCATCGTTTCTGCACCTGTCGGGAAGATAACCCACCTCGTCTGCTGTTACTTGTTATGGCTGATAGTTTGTGTTTCTACTCGCCTCAGTCAGAAACTTTTGGCGACCAGATCGTGCCAGATACAGATGACTGCTTCTTGGCGCCCGCAGAGGTCCCGTCCTCGACATACACCAGTCATGTAAGTCTCCCTCGTGCGTTCAAAAAGTACTCGTCGTCAGCTTTCAGCTTTGCCTGAAGGTCCCTGACGACCATTTCTTTGTTCTTGAAGCTGTTTTCGGTCAGATTGTGTGTACTTTAGCCACGAGTCGCTGGCAATTTCAAACTTAGTCCTCACGTGTTCGCGCGAGCTGAGCGGCTGCCGAGGTCAGGGGCGAAATACTTTTACAGTAGCCACATGGTGGCCGCGGTGGCGCACTGGATTGGCATCCAGTCGCCCACACAGGTCGCAGTGGCGGTGAATCGTACAGTTTGACGCCAAACTGCATGTAGCAGCCTGAGATGAAGTTCCGTATAATGGGAGACTTGCCCCTTGCACCGAGTGCGGAAAAGTAGCAAATAACGATTTTGTAAGCATTATTGTTGCGTTGTTGTCTCCGTTGTCGCACGATATTTTAAACGGTCGATGGATTATACGCGCAAACGTTCAGATTTTGATTGGTTCTTTGACATTATTGTGCTAAGTTTAAATATTTAAAATTATGCTTGTTTGTTCAGGAATGAATGCCACAAATGAGAATCACAGTGTTTCGATTTGGTATACGATCTTGCCTGTTGGAGTGAAGTTTTTCTTTGGGGGTGGGGGATGGGAGAGTTTAATAATGGTAGGAAATAAAAGTTTTAAAAAATTGTAATCGTGAAAAAGTGTAGGACCCTATCTGTAGAGCTTGTAGAACACTGTGTGTTGTAACATTACTCTGGGTGTCAGAGAGAGAGAGAGGGGCAGGTGGATTAGAGGGGAGGTAGGGAGTGCGTTGCCAAAACAGTATAGAGTGCTGTAATGCCAGCAACGTTACCCTGCTGTTCGGTTGCGAAAGTCTGTCGTCTGCTGATTCACCTGTCGGGGGTACATGTTTCTTAACACTGCACCGGCTGACCAGCGTGCGATGACTGCGGGAATTTCATTCACTGGCGGACTGTGCGTGGGCGGTGGAAAATCCGTCCGCAAGCGCGTGTGTACTGCGCAGTCACCTCGGACCTCGACCGCTGGCGTGCCGACAACAACATCGTAAATAATGATCGAGAGTGGCCGCCCCTGGACTAAAGCAGACGAGCGAGGGAGAGGAACGAGCGTGACAGACCAGATCGATGCTAGCCTTGCGTGGACGAAAACCTGGCCACGATTTTTTAAAAGTCTGTATGTTTGTGATCTCATGGTGCGTGCGTCTTGAAACTGATACGGGTCCGATTGTGAAATGACGGGGAGAGGTGGGGGGGGGGCCTTTGCGCGCTTCAAGGCCCGGTGACCTGTATAACTAATCGCGCGGGCCATGTCGCTATGGTGAAATAACGATAACACCGCTGTAAACAGAGATGCTTTCGTCCTGGAAGCTGGAAGTTCTGCTCATTAATAATTAATTGAATATTTGAGACATTATGCCTCTACTCCAGGTCGTCCCGTTTTTGACTGGATTAAGTTCAAATGTACGGAAGTCAGGACGCAATGGAGACGAGTCGCTTCGACCTGTTTTCGTCTGCTCGCATACCGGCCGAGCTCAGTGCGTCAGGGAAGCAGATGTGACGTCAACGGCGACACATCGCGCGCCGTAAACACCGCAGAGCAATTGTGCGACTGTAAGCAAACAACTTGTTAGCGCACCAATCCGCTGTTTACTGGGCCAATCAACTGCACTTTGTAATTTTGGCCTGCGCTTGTTTGCGTCCCGGAAGTAAACATACCACGGTGGCGCGGTGAAGAGAGAGAGAGAGAAAAATATAACTACATTAATTTGTTTTCGAAAGCTTGCGTTCCCCAGTCGCAGTCAGTTCGAAACGAGCGGAACTGGCAGTACAGGAAAAGAGGATTTTTATATTGAAAATGTGATTGTGTTTCGCCTTAACACGAAAACAATGCGAAAACGTTTTGTGTGGGAACTCTAAGAAGGAAATATGTGCCTGATTTCCTCCCGATCTTCCAAGGATATCTTTTTGCAGACATTTTCATTAGATATGGGATCCGGCACAGACACATGTTACGTACAGATGTTACACACGTGGTTATGATAGGATAGTTTACTCCTTCTCTCTTTCTCGTCCCTCTTTCTCTTTTTTTCGCCTTTATTTTTTATTCTGTTTTGCCAGCTTTGAATTCAGTGAGAAATTTCCTTTGTTCTTGGACTGTCGTCGGCAGTCTTTGTAAACAAATAACGCCTCCAAGTTCAGATCAGCAAACGCGTTTCGCAAATGTGAACAGACACGAAACCTTTGGGTCTTCGTGTGGCGCTAAAAAATAATCTCTTCCTTGGTTTGCACATTTCATTTTCGAGAACTCTGTAGCTTCATCTGTTTTCTCCTCCGTCTTCTTAGTGATACCAACTGGACTTATGTCGTTTTTTTCCAGGTGGTAACCGAGCTGGAAAAATATCTGGACCTGTTACAGCCACAGACTCCGGGGCTGAAGGCCAAGGCTCGGCGAGAGAGCGCCTCTGTCATTGACGAGTTCTTTGGAGAGCACAAGGCCCTCGACAGCATTCTGGGAAAGGGGGCACTTCACGTCCTGACACGCCACCAACCGGCCAGCGACAGCTTCCTCACCGCCTCCAGCTCCGCCGCCCCTAGCTCCACGACGACCATAACAACGGTCAAGATGCTGGGCACGATGGAGAAGCAGAGTCTGTTTGAACAGAACGTCAGGCGGGAGAGCTCTTCGGTAGTGGAGGAGTTCTTCAACTTCGCTGATCCCACCGACGGGAAGGGAGTGCGGGGCGTGACGCTACCCAGCACTCAGCCAGCCTCGTCTTGGATCAAGCAGGAGCCCGTGGAAGAGAAGGACATGGACGTGTTCGACATCACGTCCACAATCTACGACCCCGTGGTCGTGCCTGAGCTGGGCGGGGGCGCGACACAGGCAGCCGGCCCCACCAGCACGCTGTGGGAGGACATCAGCGCCAGCATCAACGTCATCGATGACGTCGAGTCGCTTGTGTCGTCCAGCATGGTGTCCGGTACTTCCCCCTCCTCTGTCTCCATCCCTTGCTCGGCGGCCGGCAAGGTCAAGGCGGAGCCCATGGACACTAGCGACAAGCCTTCTTGCGTGTTCAGCGGCAGGACTGTGTCCGCGCGGACTCACAGCGGCGGACTCGTGATGCCGTTCGGCTCCCAGACTGACGTTAACTCGCCCACTTCCTCTGTTGTGTCTGGCATTAGCCAGGGAACTGACGTGGTCAGCATGAACAGGATGGCCTACCAGCCACACTTCAAATCTCCCCTCCACCCTCCGCAGCAGCACAGTCACTTTGCCTCCCCCACCCCGCCAGCCTCCTCGAGTTCCGCAGCGGTTGTCCCCTGTGTGTTCCTGCCCCCGACGCCCCCCAGCTCTCAACCCGCCAGCCCCAGCAACGTGGACTTTACGGTGCGCAGGACCCCGCCGCCTCCCTACCCGGGAATGGTCACGTCGGGGAACGTGCAGCAGGGCAACATCCCCCGCCCCGTGCTGACCTGCTCGCCAGCCCTCCCTGTGGCCTTGCCCTCCATGCCGTCCCCCACGGCGCCCAGGGCCCGGCCCAACAAGCCGCAGAACACTCACCCCGGCTGCTCGACCATCAAGTACAACCGCAAGAACAATCCCGAGCTGGAGAAGCGGCGAATCCATTTCTGCGGCTTTCCAGGTGAGCAGTCACAGTCAGGGCCACGGTCGATACAATAGCCACGTCTGGGTGTTCGCATTCTTAGGCGTTTTCATAGGCTTCGTCTAGTTACCTGCCGCAAGCTATTGTCCATTTGCTCTTGTGCTAATTTAAAAAAAAATCCAATTAATAGGAAAAAAGTGTCATTAGTGAGGTTACGAAGAGTTGGATCTCGTTACTTACACGAAATTTTACCTTCTTAGTGTGCAAGTTATGAGAAGTTCTGGGGAAGAAATATGCTGGTAATGAGTTTTTCTTCTTTTGTTTCTGCAGGCTGCAGGAAGGCGTATACTAAGAGTTCTCACCTAAAGGCACACCAAAGAATACACACAGGTATGGACGCTGAACATTTGCCCTAGATCCTTCATCCCAGTAGATGTGATTTTTAAGGGTGGTGGGAGAAGTTCCGTTTAGAAGGAAACTTATCCAGTGCTGTGCGTCATTTTAGTTTCTTCTGCCCCAGTTTGCTTAAAAGTCTAACACACACAGAGAGAGAGAGGTGTGTGTGTGTGTGTGTGGGGGGGGGGGGAATGGTGGGGATAGCGTAGACGGGGATTATGGCCGGCATTTAGCGATAATGACGTCAGTCTAAACGTGTCCCCTCTTGGCCCCTGTTTCAGGTGAGAAACCTTACAAATGCCACTTCACGACGTGCCAGTGGCGGTTCGCGCGCTCGGACGAGCTGACACGCCACATCCGCAAGCACACAGGTGCCAAGCCGTTCCGCTGCAAGGTGTGCGAACGCAGCTTCGCCCGCTCCGACCACCTGGCCTTGCACATGAAGCGCCACGAGCCCAAGAGCAAGTGAAGCGCGCGCATGCGCCAGACCCCCGCAGCGAACCACGGGACGGCCAGCCCAGGCTTCTTCCCTTCCATCCAGAGAAAAGCGGCCAGATCCGGTGAAACCAGTTCCCAAAAGAGTTTGGGCGATTGGTTGGGCGCTTATCTGTCACGGACTTGGCACGCGCTGCCAGCGGACGTTTTAGACGATGATCTCCACATCGAGGGACCTGTGACGTCAGCAACCCGAATGACGTCATTGCTTTCTGTGGAGACTGAGACAAATTTCTTTTACCCGGACAGATGAAGTGTCGCGGTTACCCGCTCCTGTACTGGCCAGTTGATATGAGGCGTCTTTAGCGACGTACTTCTGGAACTGTTCCGATGAGAAAGTGATAGAGGGTGGTCAGGGGACAGTGAATGAGTGTGTGTGAGTGAGAGAGAGGGACGTACTTTGGGACGATGTCACGAAAAAATCGATGCAAGTCGTCCGTTGTTTGGTCGTATTTGCTACACTCCTCTTTCGTTCTCAGACAAGAGGAATGCGTTTTTCTTAGGATGTGAGAGATGTACCGTACGGATCGTCCTGTTGCTGTGTTCAGGAGACGCCGTGGCGACACCATGTCCATGAATCCTTTCCATACTTTTTGCGTTTATTTTGTTTGTATTTTTCGAACGGACAAGGATGCAAACCTAGATAGCGAGTGCCAAACGATCACGTTATCAGCATGGACATGTCTGTGCCAGACATGTACGGACCTCTGTGAACACCCGAGTCTTTTTGTTAATGTATAGCCATTAACACCTGTCTTATGATTAATCTGCGAAGTGCCACTGTAAGTGGGTCCTGCCGATTCGGGTTTTATTTACTCTTTGGCTTGTGTTTAAATTTTCTCATAAGTTTGAGGCTAGACGCGACGATATTGCAACCAGCAGCATAATAGAGCTGTCCAAATCCAAGCGTTGAAATGTTTTAGCGCAACAGTTCAAATTCCACTACATTCTGTCTACACTTGTTTACACTTTCAAAGCGTAACGGTAGTTCCTCAACAGCAGGTTTTTTGTGAAGAAGTTATCGTGACGGGGATAGCGTCCGTCTAAAATTCCAGACCCCTTTTCCTCAGTTGAGGAAACATTCACACGAAAGAAGACACGGAAAACCTGACTTTTCAGACCATGTGTATATCTCCCACCCAGTTTCCCTCATCCTAATCTCCCCTCTTTTTGGGGAATGATTTTAAACGAGTATTTTTCTCGTTGGTATGGTGCTACAAAGAGATCAAATCTCATCATTTTTGACATTCGCGATCACACAGCACGTAGGCACAGACTACCCCCCTCCCCCAGTACTTGTTTACGGTGTTTGCCCTAGCTGAAAAATGTTAATTGCTGCTTTGGTTAACGTGTGGTTCTACCCTGCTTCGCATGACTCATTCGAGGTTGTGAATCTACACACAAATCCGTTCATTTGTCTCGGTTGTCGTTCGGCAAAACATTCGCAGATCGATTTTTAGATCCACATGAGAATGGAATCTTGCACTTTTTTTGTTTTGCTTCTCCTAGCCTTTCCTCAAATCCCACATCGCGTAAAAAATGCAATCTTGAACTTCTTAGCTTCTTCCACCCTTTCCCATACCGGCCCTTGTCACAGACGCCTGCTGACCGAACGCACATAATTTATTGAGTTGTGTATACGTGGAAGGACGTTGCTAAACTAAACACATGGAAGAACTTACTAAACTGGCTAAACTAGAAGAAAGCACAGAACTTCAGAACATCTGGAGAGGGAAAGGGCATGGCTCTGGCTGGTTGGCGACTGTAGACAAACGCCACACGTTAGGAGGACTTCGTTCCAAGTCTCCCTCCCCCAACACGCCCTGCTTGTCTTCTCGCTTAACCCAATAAATTACGTCTGTACTTTGCCTGAACTCGTAGCTTTTTCGCCCCAGTCAAGTCTAGACATTGTTCAGCTCAGTCTCTAGCATCGTCAGTCACATTCAGTTCCAGTTGTACGACGCCATGTGCATTTGGGAATGCATTTGATTTATTTTTGGACAAACGAAAATTTATTTGTGTTTGGGTTTCGTATTTTTTATAAACTATTGTTCGGGATACGCGATGACGACAGAGACATTTTCTATGGTAATATATACATATATATATAAACATATATGAATGAATCACATTGACATTGTGACAAATTAAAAAAAGCGAATGTTTTTATCTCCTTCTGGATGTGTTACAGTGAAGATCGAATGCAAGAAAGAGAGCGAGCTTGAAAATGTAATCAAAGACGCACGCGCAATTAGCATTGATATCTGACATACACAAATACATTAACTTCTCAAAAGAGCGCCTTTGCGCCTTGTCCCTGGAGCTATTGTTAGAAAAATATACTGACGATAGTGTCATATCAATATGCTACACACCATTCCAAGGGAGAGAAAGCTAAAACGATTGCAGATGATTTCTTTCTTTCTTTCTTTCTTTCTTTCTTTCTTTCTTTCTTTCTTTCTTTCTTTCTTTCTTTCTTTCTTTTGTGGATATCACTAAGTACAAACAGCCCTTCAAAAATCGTCACCCTTTCCATTCCAAGAGAAATCAAACACCTTTAAGAACACTAGCTTCCGGTTACAGACAGCCCCCACCATGCTGCGTGTGCCAGCCACGAATACTGTCCATTCGTCACCTTCCATCACCGATGTCTCCTCTGACAGCACCTGCCTCCAGGACAGGGCGCTTGGCTGCTACAGGCGACACACGCCATTGGCCCTAGCGAGACAAGAACGAGGCGGCTCGTGACGTCATTGTCTTGCCTGGTGCTCGGGGGGGGGGGGGGGGGGGG
>SMGT01012339.1:49864-67820 GCA_004794575.1 Lanistes nyassanus
GGGGGGGGGGGGAACCCCGCCTTCGCTCTAGCAAGGAAAATTTACCGCCATGAGCCAAAGCTGAAGTACTTGACCAATTGAACCCAGAAGAAAATGATACCTAAAATGTCCTGTGGAAAACAATCTACGAACAAAAGCTTCCTGAATAGGACTGAGCTTCATTAACAAGAATAAACTAGCATCTTGGCTTCCACAAACACTTCCTCTTTCCCTCCTGCCCCTCTTCCTCTTGTTCCTCTTCTTCCTGCCTCACTTCCTCTTCTTCTTGCTTCTGTTTCTTTTCTTCCTGCTCTCCGTCCTGGTCCTCATCCTCTCGATCCTCTTCCTCCTTCTTCCTTCTTCCTGCTCCTCTTCCTCTTCTTCCTCCTGTTCCTCTTCCTCCCGATCCTTTTCCTCTTCCTCCTGCTCCTCTTCCTCTTCTTCCTGTTCCTCTTTCTCCCGATCCTCTTCCTCCTCTTCCTCCTGCTGCCCTTCCTCTCGCTCCTCCTGCTCTTTTCCTACTACTATCATCTCCACTAATCTTCTCTTCCTGTGGACGCTCAAATCTAGATTTCTCACAGTTTATTCTGTAGATATTATAACATTAACGAGTAGAGCTAGCTTTCGGTGACTGCAGGAGACCTTTTTCTAAACGACAGGCTAATCTCTCTCAGTCCTAAAACAAAAAAAGCAGTAGGATGAATGACGTGTAACCGAATGTCAACACTTTTCTTTAGCAACTGAAGACGACTTTAGCATTACTACTTAGATCGCATCACGGCCCGCGGCTGCCGTTGCCTCAAGTTCATGGAAAAGGAAGTAGGTTCAAATCGGGCAGAAGTCAGGAGTGAACTGCATTCAGGCGTTTGATCAGATAGCGTGTAGGCGTGGTTGATCCCACGCGGCTTCAGCTTCGGGCCCTGTGGGTGACCTGATCTTGTCCTCCGTGTGGATAGTCATCGAGGCTCAAGCCACATGTATTGATGCCAGGTCTGCTAGAGCGTCTGGCAACGTGTGAGTCCTTTAGGCGACGCGAGAAGGCGAAAATGCAGACCAGACGACCTACAGCGGTAGCAATGGGGAGAGAGAATAGGATCTCAGTCGAGTGTCCCTCTGAAAGTAATGCTGTACTGTGATATCATGTGTGCGCGTGCATGTGCGTGCAAGGTGTGAATGTAGGTGCGTGCGTGAACGTGCAACCCTGCGTATGGTCATGCGCGTGGTTGCTCGTGCGTGTGTGCAGCCTTCTGTGCCGGTATTGAAACATGAACACACCGTGAAGACAGCCATTAAAGAGTAGTTTGCCTTCTTGCTGTAAGGTGGCGCTGTACAGCGTTGTCCTGACTCTGCAAAAGCAATCAGACGGAAAGTAATCATACACAGCTATGTTCCAGACGAAGATAGTTGCATCCCTCATCCCCTCGCCTGATTTGAGTGTAAAAGCCAGTCTTTTTTTATACGAGGGAAACTTAAAAAAACTCTCTATACCGTCATCTGGCATACAGTCAAGAGGTTTACCGAGCTGGAAAGAAAAGTCGCTTCCTTTTCCTCCATCCAAAAAAACTTTAAAGGATCCAGCATGCTCAAACCTTCGGGGCACACTGTCGTTTGACAGTATCTTAACTCTTGGCACCCCAGGTAATAACATTTGTGGACTTGATTTCGCCACTTCTTTCATGGTTTCCTTTCTTTCTTTCTTTCTTTCTTTCTTTCTTTCTTTCTTTCTTTCTTTCTTTCTTTCTTTCTTTCTTTCTTTCTTTCTTTCTTTCTTTCTTTCTTTCTTTCTTAAGAGGAGGTGACTGAAGCAATACGCTTATCTTTACACGTGACGATGTCCTTGCCCCCTCGAGAATCTCTATCTTCTAAGTCCACGTGGGAGGCAGTTGATGAGTCACGTTTACAACAAACCGTTTCGTCTCTAAAAATAGCCTACTGCCTCTTATTTTTGGATGCCCCGAGACCTAAATAACAATCGATTTCTGGATATGGCAAGTGCCATCATCGACATTCATAAGAGAAGTAGCCTAGATATCCCGTCATGCAGCCATTCGCTCACAGAGAATTTTTTGAATGGTTATGCAGTTTAACTTCAGGGAAAAAACCCCATTACTTTTTAAGCAAACATTTGGGTTGATTGCTTTGTTTGCTATTCTAAGGAGAGTAACTAGAAACCTCTTCCCGTCTTTCCTAGTTCTCAAGACACACCGTTTCAGAAAGAAAAACAGTTTTATTATCGTGGGCATTTGCAACTTCTGTATGCGATTTTGTGCCGTATAGTGTCTTGTTTTGTCAGCAGCTGTTCTATAAATGTATTCTCCGTTGTCGAGACGCAGAAGAACTCTCGTGCAATGGCACATAAAATCGTCGCGCAACTTGCCCACCAGACGGCACTGATTAGCCAGTCGGCACGCGGGCGTCGGTCGTGATGCATTGTTTTTCAGTTTTTCTTTTAATTTTGGCAGCCACAAACGATCCGCAGGGCACTGGCGCCTGTCAGAATAGCTCTGGAAACCGGTCAGTAGCAGGCAAGCTGGGTATTATAATGTTTTTGCTGGCGTTTTCGACTGGGGTCGAACGCTTCTCTTCTCGGTCGTCAAGATTCTCTCACCACGCTCTCTTTAAATAAAAAAAGTTGTGACGCTTGTTTTCTGGTTTTGTTTTCCACTCTTCATTCTTCAGTCGCTGATGGCTGGTTGTCGTCACAGCTGACCTTTCGCTGGCAACCCGCGCATGCGCGTGCGACCTTGAGGAGGACAGCCTAGGATCGGTTCTCGTAAACAGCCTTCGTTACCATTTAATGGAATCCAATCAACAGACCTAGCGTGTTGGGTCCTTTCAGCCGAGTTCCTGACACGCGACTGCAAGGCCAACGTTCAGGGCTTGCACACGGCTGTCTTCGTGTGCAGTTTTCTCTCGATCCGTGCCTGTCTTACCGCGGTGTGTGTAAAGGAAAAGGTAAAGGGTGTCCAGTGACCCTAAGGTCGAGGGGAGTGGGATGTATGTGACCCCTCATCCCTCTCACACAGCTTTCTGTGTACCCGGATTGTAAAGGCGGTGCCATCTCCTCTCCCTCGCTGCCGTACATTTCTCAGCCCATGGGTCACAACCCGTTCCCAGCTGAATGAACGGGGCCAAGTGTCCTGCGGCACACGGTATCGAACAAGCGCTTTCGGGTGTGGAGGCCTGCGCTCAAACCACTCGGCCACCGCTTTCCCACCATGTTTTGTAGCGCCTGCGTATTTCCCTAAGTCTTGGTGCGTTAAGGTTGAAATGGTCTTCACTAGCATTTCGTGACAAGGCACCCCAGGTGCGCGCTCTGGCTAGAAGAATTGTTCTCGACACATCTTGCATTGTTGGGAATCATATGCTCTATAATGTCGAAGTCATAATTTCTGCTTTAAAAAGAAACTCATGGTGCACAGCTGCCTTTGCCATTATCTCAAGTCAATGCCTGCGAAGTGCCTTTTTCGGAAAAAACTTTTGACAATGATCTAAAAGTTACAACTAGAAACATGTCACACTGTCGCCGTTCTTCCTGTTATCACTGATTAATTACAGCATAATACTTTATTGAAAAGTAATGGGTTGTCCGACTGGGATGGGGAAGGGAGAGAAAGAAAGATCTAAAGGGTGAGTGTAGGGGTGGTAGGTGCCAGAATCTGAGCAAAGACGTAGACCAAAGAAACGTTTGCCTGACGCAATTTGAAGCGCAACGTACCCCTGGTCTGGTCGATATGTTTCCATTCCTTTGACGCAGCACCTTGGGTCGCTGGAGCAGATAGCAGCGCGATGTCAGCTAAAAATAGAAGGAAGGGGACTTCACTCTACTGCAGCGCCCTGTTTCAAAACAGATCGATGGCGCTGTCTGCTTGTTGCTGAACGGAGTTTCTTATCTTTTGACCGCTTTTCACCCGTCTACCTGGTTCAGCATCTCCCTCCACTTCCAGACACATCCCTTGCTGTCTAACCTGGCTGCACATCATAGGTTCTAACCTTCAAAGCAAACACAAATAAATACTTCCCCCCCCCCCAACCCAAGAACTACAGCAGCGAAAACCACGCGAATCTACTTGATACCACGGCATGAATGAGGAACGGTCACACGCAGTAAGCGCAAGTTGAATGTCATTCTCAAGCAAAAGGCTGAAGTGATTCCTCTGCAAACGGAACATTAAAAAAAGAGAAGTGTTTCTTTATGCCTGTGACAGACGCAAATCTTTGATTTTTAAAGCGTTCTGGCGAAAAAACATAATGCAAAACAGTGCGTCAGTCGGGCTGCTTCCGTATGTTCAGAACCGCTATCAGGCTGCCTTCCGCTAAAGATTTCCTTTTTGTTGCGTGTTTGAGCAGCCCGGAAATAAGGGCAAATGCGTCATAATAAGATATTATGGGACAGAAAACTTGCGGAAAGATCAATGACGTCAACAAATCTCGCATTACCGTATTTATTGTTTTACTTTTTTTTCCTCTGTGCAAAGTCTATTCTCTTGTTTCGAAAACATAATTGTCTTGAAGAATTTTTTAAAATTTAGTAATAACTCTCCACACACAGCAGACCTCTATTAGGTCAGCTACATATTTAAAAATGACACCAATAAAAATAATCAGAATTAAAAGCATGCCTGCGTGTGTGAGTGTGTGCATATGTGTGTGTGTGTGTGCTGGGGGCTTATGCAAGCTTAATAGTGACAAAGAACAGTAAAAGTTACATTTAAAAAATCATTTTGTGGATTGTTTTCATATTCTCAAAGAGGACGATTTATAAAAAATTATTATACAGTAACCATGATGATAACGAGGAAGAAAATATAACAATGGTAGTGTAGGCCGAGCAGTGTGTTATTAAATTCTGCGTTTTTATAAGTTTGTAAGCCAATTTTAAAAACGTGTACTGTTTAAAACTTATGAATGATTAAATCAATGAACGAACGAACGGACGAACGGACGGACGGACGGACGGACGGACAAACGAACGAACGAACGAACGAACGAACGAACGAACGAACGAACGAACGAACGAACGAACAGCAATACTGACATTGAAACACCTTTGAACAGGTAAATTCATTTTCAAGATTGGAAAAAAATCCTAACAATGTTCGCTAATCTGATATCTTCTACTCTAGATTTATTAGATACTGGCAATCTAGTAGCTGCCCTGCCAGACATCTGGCATTATAGGGAACAGTACTAGGACTGGTTAGCCCAGTGTCAGTATGATGTGACTGGGTGGGACTGAAACCTGTGTTTCGAAGGCAGTCCCAGTGTGGCAGCACATAAACTTGTCTCAAGTATCACGGTCTTGATCCAGAACTCCGTTTGGACTGAATGTTAAGGCATGGCATTATGGAAAACCCTTCTCGAAAAGGAATAGCGATAAGGGGGAGAGAACCATTTGTTAAATCAAACCTTTGGCACCGTCAACCACTCGATATGATGCAAATGACAACTTTCACATTGCTAAATGTCGCCGAGTGTGGACTGCTCAGCTGAGAACAGCCCACCTTAAACCCTGTTAACGCACACACAGACGCACACGCTACCAACCAAACAAGGAAGATGACTGACGTCACCGGCCTGTCTCTATTCGCACCAATGGCAGGCGGTGATGTGAAGCCGCCTCACTCGAGAAGACGTGTGGCAAACAAGTCGTATCTGGACGCAGTAGTGTTTCCATTCTTGGCGCGCAGAGCGGCCTGGACGATACATTTCTTTTTTTTTTCTTCCATGCGACAGGCTGGTGTAAACAGTTCCATCCAAACTATTTTAAGGAAAGGATTCGAGTACTTTAGCCCCTGTCTGTCCACGCCTACAATTTTACTCTTCTCTCTGCTTGCCTAGCTGTCCTTTTGAATTTTCAGTCTATAGTTTTAGACACCAAGCCTATAACATAAATATGCAGTCATGTAAAGGCTGATCTTAACGGCACAATTCTTAAAGAGACAAACCTGGATTGCTCAGTTTGGAGCGCTGCGGACTAGCAGATGGAGGTTGCTGGTTCGAATCCTGGTATGGCAAAAGATTATTTCCCGGAGTTAAACATTGTGCAAACTCCATTCGGCCATATCCCCGCACATTAAACTGCCTGTCCGCACTGAGCATCTTACTGCAGCCATCAGTCTGGTGGTTCTTTCAGTGCATAGTTTAGTAATAGGACCCTATCCCCATAGTGCGAAATCACCGCCAGGTGGAAGCACTGTCCCTCTAAATAACCACCACCACCACCAGAGACTCAGTCCTGTATTACATAAAGTGGGCGCAACAAGGGAGCTTATACCCGTACATGGCAATGGCACGTGTTTTTCGTGCATTTCGTGTTACAAGGCTACATACACACACTTGCACACACACACACACACGCACGATTGCACACATACACACGCTCGCCCGCATGCAAGAGTGGATGTTGAAAGAATAGTTTCATTTACTGAGATTGCCAGCATCGGAGAACCACAAAAAGCGTTCAAAGACGTGGCACAATAAAAGAAATAAATTAGATATTTTTATTTTTGCCATTTTCCGTCGACAATGATTCATCTTCAAAAGTGGCGGGGGCGGTACAAGACTGTTTGTGCGTCTATTTTCGTCGTCTTTTTGTCCCTCAAGCCAATCGTAACCTTCGCAGCGCCAGGCCAATCAGTGTAATTATCTTCCAGTTCGAAGCCAAGATGGCGGGTGGCGTACGTGCTGGTTCTTGTGGTAACGTCGATCTGTGGAAAATACGACGCTACAGAAGAGGAGAGAAAAGTTGCTGCCTCTCTTGGTGATGTTATCAGCCCAAAGGACTGAAGGCAACCTTTTCTTTTTTCCTTTTTTTTTTTAGAACTTGCAACTCGTTCCGGCTGAGGTCTGAAAGCTACCAATGGTTCACTAGCAGAGTTGTTTGTTTCTTTCTTTCTTTATTTGTTTGTACGGAAATGTGGTTGTTTCCTATGAAATAACAATTCTAAACAGAAAAAATGTCATCAGGATCCGCTAATGACACGAGGCATAGTTGTCAGGTCATTACCTTTTAAGGAAAATTTACGGCAAAGGAAAGCAGGGCCTGTTGGCTGAAATGATAACATGACAACCGTATTTGGAAGTCAGTAATACCTAGCCCTGATCGCGTTGCTGACTTACCCTGCCAGTTTAGAGAACCTACTGTAGCTGGCAGTGCACACAGCGAATGCAGGACCTAGTTAGGTTATGCCCATGCGCAGGTGGACGTGCGCTGCTCTTTATGTCATGCACAAAACACGGACCAGACTTGCCCTGTGTTCGAGAGACCTACGATGGGCAAGAGATCGACATCTGCTTGGGCAGATTAGAACAGCCCCTGTTCCTGAGTCTCTTCTCTACTAGGCTCTCTTCACTCATTTTTCGAGGAGGTACAACACATTAGGGGATCTCTATTGCCACCTTAAACTTCTGTAGAGGAAAAGAACTGCGTCTTGGTCCCAGTGGAAAGATTTGTACTTCCAAAACAAACAAACAAACAAACAAACAAACAAATAAATAAAAAATTTCCCGATGATTGCAAAAAGAAGCAGCCAGATGACATCAGCTGTGCTATCTGTGAGAACAACAGTAATAAAACATGACGCACTTTCGTGTTGTTTTGTTCACGCGGTCGATCATGCTGTTTTAGTCTCTCTCTTCCACCTCCCCCCTCCGCACCACCACCTTCCCCCTCTGTCGATCCCACCCTTAATTGTCTGTGGGAGTGCATAACATTATTTAAACCTGCATAAAACATGCACAATCGTCTGTGCAACGTGTTAGACCCATCCGTGTTTTAGTTTTGTTACATGGAGTGCGTCCACCCTGTGGTCTGGATGAGGCGATGGTCTACCGGAATGTGCACGTGAAGCAAAATGGAGAGACAATTAGCACGCGTGTATATTAAATAGCACACATTGACACAGGATACTGACTTTCGTCCAGACTAGGAAATGCGGGAATAAAGAGAGCAGACGTTTTGTTTTGTTTACTCGTCTTTGCGTACTTCTGCTGGAGTGACGGAGCGGAGGGTGGGGATAAAGATTTCGTGTTCAGAAAGCCCTTTATATATAGATATAACTGACAGTCATCGACTCGCAAACACAGCACTGTAGTCTTCTGACTGCAGACAAACCAGCAACTGTCAGCAGGAGCATAGAAGCCTGATCGATGATCAGGAACTGCCGGAAGGTAGCAGAGAATTGAATGCCTGGTCGGGGAGTCTATCAACACATGAAAATACGTGACCACGCTATCTCTTGGCGAATGTTGACTGACGGCACGGGTCGCTTTGCACTGCGCAAGCGCACCCGGCCAGAATACCCGTAACTTGGAGTGTGACGTTTTGACAATTACAGTGATCTGGATTTTTGACACATAGCGTAGTGGAACTCACTCAAGCATGTATGGTTGTGTAACTCTCTGTGTGTGTGTGTGTGAGGAAAAGAGAACGAGATGGGTTTTTGTAATGCATTAGCCGCACTTCAGCAACGAAAGCCATCTCATGACAGGGGTCAGGAGGGGACAAGGTGATGAAGGGTTCTTTGACTTTGTTTGACTTTAGCTGACTTTTAGCCCCACGGGCTTTTAAGCCATGTGCATATAAATCACAGTTATCACATTCATATGAACAGAGATAGGAAACAGGAAACGAGTGCTGAAACAGGAACAAGGAGAAAACTGGAGTACCCATGGACAACCCTTGGACCTTTGGAGTACCCATGGACGCCCAGCCCTGTAAACGAGTGTCACATACCAAGAAAATACGAGTGCCGGATTCGAGATCCAAAGCCACTACTGCTTCTGTGGCCAATGCGTTATGGGTATGCTACGAGCCGGCCGTACAGAGAAGAAATGTGATGGGGGAATGGCCGGAAAAAAATAACATCGAAAGAACGAAGGAACAAACGAACGAACAAAAACTGTATTGGGTATGCCTTTGGTCCATCCAAATTGTCATATATAGCTAATAAAGTCAGTGCGGTCAAAAATGTTATCACAAATGATTTAGCTGAACAGAGGGCAGAGAGAGAGAGGGCAGAGAAAGATAGCAAGTGTAAAGAAGAAAGCAAAAGAAAGAAAACAAGAATATTTATTTTCGTGATCAAAAGCCATTTTATACGAACTCTGAACCACGAGGGTGCATTAGCATGTTTTCATGAGCGCGAGTAAAAGAAGACATCTTGTATTACTGCTTTCCTGACAGATGTGTCCACCGATATCATGTCTTCTTTTTCAGGGAAGAGGGAAACAAATTGTTGGTACAAAGATTGATCTGTCTGCCTCTCCCAGGTATATAATGGTAGTTTCTGGAAGATCAACTTTGGGAACAATACTAGTTCAGTACTTAAAAAAAGTCGTCAATATGATGGTGCTTGTGCACCTACTTCTAAAAGTAATGGTCTCCTGGCCGGGACAACAGCTGTCCCGTTGTACTACCCTGGCAACAGGCCAGCATAGGACGCGGGCGGGGAAAACAAGCACCTGGAAGGTCAGTTAAGCTATTTACACAGTGCTGACTTCAGGCCCGTGCGCAGTGCCCAGTCAAGTCAGAGATCTAAACCAGGAACCCCTGTTGTTCTCGTTAAGGGACACGAGGTAGTACAGTGTCAGCAGAAGTGACTGAAAGGCTTCGTGCTAGAAAACGAGTACAACTAGCGATTTCGTGAACAGGATGAGTGACAAAGAAAACTTACACAAGTAAAAATAGACAGCATAACGGCAACGCTTCAAGGAATTGCCTCTTCTTCAGGACCACACAAACGGATAGAATTGCCCCTTATTCAGAACGACACAAACGGATAACAAATAAAAGGAGTTACTTAACTGAGAGAAAGACTATCGTCCAGGATAAATCATGGAAGCCTTTCTAGGGGGTCCGATAGCTCGGTGGTCAGAACATCGGACTCCTACTTTTAATCCGGCAGTGGACAAGGATTCAGTATGCTGAAGTTGAAAACGTTGTGCTGACTTTATGGTCATTTCCCCGAACATTACAAACTGCTGCTCCGCACTGCCCGTCTTACTGCAGCCATCAGGCTAGTGGTTGTTTCGGTGCGCAGCGTAGTAACCCGTCCCACCCACCCCCCACCATAGTGTAAAATCACTGCAAGACGGAATCACTGTCTCACATACGTAAAAGAAATTTAAACAAGTGTTTCTAGGACCAGAAACTGGTCACTCGACTGGGTATGTTACAGAACACAGCCCTCGCTAACAGAACTTTTCTGTCGGGGGACCTTTATTTTTAGCGCGAACTGCATGAGCTCCGACTTTAACGCACTCGCTGCCCAAGTTTGGTCTTGAAATAACCCGTGTCTCCCGACAGATTTTTCTGGTCTATTTTTTCGTGTTATGCATTCAATAAATCATTTCGTCTGGCTGACATTTCTGTGCGGGATCTGCTGTTCCCACACACACAGAATTTCTTTTCAGCCTGCTTGCCACACACACACAAACAAACCTAGCAATTGCTGCCAACAGACACTTAACATTATTGCTTTCATTGCGGTGTAGTTACTGTGACGAACCTGCTTGGTTTGTGGGGGCGCTGGGGAAGCTTTACAAATAATAAATAAACTCGGGGAAATAGATCGTTAGCCGTGGACAAAAGCACTCAAGAACTTGGGCGTGGGTAAGAGAATACGTGAATGAACAAACGAGTATGCGTGACTTCATTGGCATAATATTGTCTTTAGAAACAGAGACAACTTACACACAAAAAATGATAAGGAGAAGGAGGCGACGACAACAACAAGAACAACGGCGAGGATAGCATATATGTGGCTGCCATGGTAACAGTGCTGGTGGGACTGTTCAGTGGGGTCGGATAGCAGCTGCTATGATGGTGCCCGGTGCACCCAGGGATCGATGTATGGCGGCCGTGTCAAACAGCATCATCATGCACGGCACGTCGTCCTGGCTACAGGGCGACTGAGCGGGAGAGGGGTGGGGGTGGGTGGGCCGAGTGCCCCATCCACACACGAAGGGGTTGGGGGGGAGGTCTTCCTGCTTGGGAAAAAGATGGCAATCAGGCTGACGGACGGACTGAGAGGTGAGCACGAGGACATCGGCTTCTCTCAGCACTTGACAGCGACGACCGTCTCTGAGCTCCATAGCACATCTGTCACCACCCGTGCTCTCGTCTTTCTGGCCGCGACTTTCCGTCTCGGTGGCCATAAATCAGAGTGGACTTATGAGGGGAGGGCGAGGGAGGGACGGGGACTATGCTGGCACACAGACTGCCAAGCTGAAAATGAAGTGTCGGTCCTCGACGACCGAGTGTCTGTGGACATCCAGCTTTAAGGTCTGTCGACGTATTTTGTCGGAACACGTTGGTGAAGCACGCATTCATATATGGGCATGTCTAACGTGCTGCTAAGCGCCCCACCCTCCATTTGATTTTGTAGACTACACAGAAAATACCTCTAAGCAATACGGTAACGCGCAACGGCTTCTTCCTTCTCTGCCCGTCTGTCTGTCTGCCCGTCTGCCTGTCTGCCCGTCTCTCTGTCTGCCCGTCTGTCTGTCTGCCCGTCTGTCTGTCTGCCTGTCTGTCTGTCTGTCTGTCTCTCTGTCTGTCGGGATGCCTCTTTCATTCTTTGTGGTCCTGGTTGTGCAGTTCTTCGTTAATTTTCTATGTTACTCAGACACTAACTTTCGCTTCATCAGTGCATCATCTCGTTCCCACACCCTCCTCCCCACCTTTTGCCATCCCCTATAACTGCAGCACGTCCCCACGCACTGACGTCACCTCACCTATACCCCCCCCCCCCAAAGGACGAAGAAACAGACAAACAGGCGGAAAAGTGCGTGACCGATCGTGACAAGCCTGGCGGCTGCTTGCCCTCTGAACGTACGCGCGTGCGTGACACCCCAGTTGACTTTGACCCTGACGGCAGTCGTACACAGGGCATAAGCCAAACAAACCCTGCTTCCTATTGACAGTTGAAGATCAAATCCTCCATAACAGAATTAGATGGATGGAACAAGGATGAACGCGAATAAATTGGATTTTCAGACTGTTTTACTTCCAGTGAGTTGTCCTGTGCCCCAGAGTTATAGTGGTTATCCCCAAAACAACGCAACTCCGAATAATACTATGAATATAATTTTAACTCCACGTTTTCTGAAATGTCCTGTTGGAAGTTGAATGACACAGATTTCACTAATCATGACAGGTCCTTAAAATGAATGAATGGACGAAATAATAAATCGTAATGCTAGGTTTGGTGCATATCATTCTTGGGGGGTTTTCCCTAAAAAAATTGCTAGGGAATTTCCCCGTATTTTTTTCGCCAGAGAATGACTTATTCCAGCAATGGGATGCTCTATATATCTGTGGTGGCAACTCACATAAGCTAACAGCTTCTGTCGCACCCACAATCTGACACAAATTTTACAGATGAATACAAAGTTGTTACCAAAAACAGTAGCTACACAAGTAGAGTCGCCTAGAGGTCCTTAGAGCATTTTTGGCCACGCCACATAAAATGCACGGTTTGAAGCGAACTGCTCAAAATAGCAAGTCTTGTGATCAGATGAGACCTTTCAAAGCTTATATCGGGTTTCAAATCTAACCTATCTGACCGATCTGACATCCTTGACTGATTACGTTTGGCCTTGACTGTCAGACGGCGCTTCTCGTTCAAAGCCCTTGTCTGATCGATCGCTACAAGCCTGCCCCCACCTGGCGCGGGGGACTGCATTTAAAAAAAATTTTAACCGATCGTAGGAGATCAGAAAATGATAGTCTGCTTGCCAACGGTCTTTCTGCGCTTTTTGACGAGTCGTTTTGTGCTGTCCTATAGCCAGGCTGTTTATGTCTGTCCTGTTTGTCGGAACTATAGACGTCAGTTTTAAATGGTACCTCATACGGGGCAACCCAGCGCACAAGATGGGTCCATGGATTAACTCAAATACCTTACACATATGCAGATTTTTGTCGCTTGACACCCAGGAGCAGAATGTTACTTCACATAAACCGGATGATTAATCTGAACATTACAGAAAGAAATTAAAACAAGCGATTGCCATTTGTGGATAAACCCGTAGTGGGAAAAGAAACCACGTGGTTTTTTGTTTGTTTATTTGTTTGTTTGCTTGCTTTTTTGACAGCTTGGGCTAGTCTCCTAGTTTTCATTACAGAAGAAACTTCATCATTTGTCACACGACGTTTGTGTACGAATACAATATAAGTTAATATTTTCATACATGGCATCCCAAGATCGAGACAGTTAAAGTAGGACTAAGGCATTATGATTTAAACACTGCTTATCTCTAGCTGGATATTGATGTTGTTGAACGACCCTGTAACTTCATTTTCAGCTGTGAGATCTAATATCTTAATTACAGAAAATACCTCGATTGACTTCGCTGTGGAACTAGTTTGCTACAATCAACGTACGAACAGCGTACGCGTTAGCATTAGCACAACAGCAGTAAGAACAACAGATTCTCTGCATCAAGTAAGACAAAAATAGAGACAGTAGCGTAATGAGATATCGCGACGATTGCTTCATGAATGGGATCTTTGACCATACTGGACTACTCTAAGCGATTAAAAAGTAAAAACAAAGAAGGAAGGGGGAGGAGGTATAATTCAGAACATGTCATATGAACCTCTACTGGGAGCAAACACGACTGTGTAGCCTTTACGTCATGACGCGTTGCCTACCAGAAATGTGTATGTTGTGATAGCTCCGTTTCGAGTGGTCTTCACCTGTTCCGGAGACGGTGAAAAAAAAAAACGAACTCCCGTTCGGTCGCTCGCACGCACGCACATTATAACTGACTGAAGCTGTCACAAAACATGCACAGGTCACGTTGCCCTCTTTCCCGAAGACGCATTATGCATCTGTCGAAGTCTCGTTTTCCCCTCACCCTTCCCGCCGTCTCTCGCCCTCAGCCTCGCTCACATCTCGGCCAGGTCAAAGATGTACCCGAGAATCTGACATTCGCTCGTAAGCCCGCCGTGTCTGGACTGCGCGTTTCTCTATTAAACACTCGGCACTGGCCAAACCAAACACTGGCGCTCTCAGTGCAAATGCAAGGTGCTCTTTCAATATAAGCACTGCCGCTTTCCGCCACTGACACGCGTAGGTCTTTCAAGGCGTCTCTCCGCCGCTGGACGGGAGAGGGGCAGGCGGCAGGTGAAGTGAGTTTGAGCCTTGGAACAGTAAATGTCACGACGCCTCGCAAAGTTGCTTGTGAAGGTCAGAAACAGTACAGTGCATCCCTCGTAATGTTCTTTGCACTTCTTTTTCTGTCATTGTCAGACAGGCCGCAGCAATGGACAAAACACATAGGGTCTACGGTCTCTGAAATGAGGGTCAAGTATTTCAAATAAATTATCTCTAATTACTCGGACTTTCCAAACCACCGAGGGCTTCCGACAAGGTGTAAGCTAGTCACCACTAAAATAAAGACGTACTTCACACACACACACACACAGATGATATTCTAATTTCACGCTTACACCTTTTTCTTTCTTTTTTTATGTTTTATATACAACTATGCCTGTAAATTTGTGTTTCTGATTTGGGTCTGAAACATAAAGTTAATACACATACTTTTAGTGTCCTAAAGAATTATTTTTCTATTCGCCTCATGTGGTTTAATGAGACCTAAATTTTTAATTTTTCTATTTTTACCATGAAGTTCTTATTGGGACCGAAAGAGTTATTTTCTTTTCTACTCACACAGTCCTGATTTTGCCCTTGCGTCAGCTTGAACCTGTGTCCCTCTTTGCTTATACATCCTTTAATTCTTCTTTCCTTTTTTTAACCCTTCCTACCTCTATCCGAGGATTATGTCCTGCGGTTAAACGTTGTACAGACTCCATCCTGGCAGTCCTCGAACATTAAACTTCCTCTCCGCCACTGGAAAATTTACTGCAGCTATGTCTGGTGGTCCTCTCAGTGTACATAAAGTTTAGTAATAGGACCTCATCTCCCATAGTGAGAAATCACCGCCAGGAGGAAGCACTGTCCCTCCAAAATAACTTTCCTGCTTTCCTTTATCCTGTTTCAGTAATACGCTACCAGCGCCGAAGGTTTAATCCTGATTGTGACCTAAAGATGTAATTATCTATCTGCCAATTCCTGTTTTTTCCCCATGAATCTTTAATCTTTCTTTGGAAACAAATAACAACAACAGTACATCATCTGCAATGCGCCCAAGTAGTTCTCGCATTAAAGTGGCTAGAACTGTCGTACAAGGCAGATTAAAAAAAGTCGGTGCGCGTTTAACACCAGCACTTATTGCAGTGCGCGTGCAGATGTCGCAACAAGAGCGTGCTGTTCAGGACACGACATGCAGGCTAATAGCTACAGCACGCCTGGGGCCCGGGGTGATAGGTGGCGTTCGGTGCAGCACTCAGGTCAGATAAGTGTTCGGGGTCAGTCGGTTTATTCCCATAGTTCTGCATATCGCACTCTTTTAGCATCGACAGGTCGATTTTTGTCCAGTAGCCCCGGCCCCCAAGGACTGACCAACTACGCAGTCATTTTCCGCTCTCTGAAGTCTCGCGCGCCCAGGATGACCGACTTCTTTTTTTCGGGAGAGGGTGTGGGTGGGTGAAGGAGGCGCGAGCCCCCCTGTGCCACGTCAGCCTCCGCTGTGGGTTTTCCCCGCCCGATCTGCGCACCGCTGGGTAGCGCGTTAGCCAGCGAGCGAGTGAGTGCGACGCCGAGAGCCTACGTAATGGGTTAATGCTTTGCTCATTTTCGCACATCCCTGTCTGAGCTTCAGTCCGTTTCCTGTGCCTGGACGCTTTGCCACCAAACGCGAGGGGGTGGGGCTGGGGAGGGTAGTGATGGTGAAAGAGTCATCAGGATTGATGCTGGTGATAACAGCTTCTGACGACATCGCTAATAAGTTTTGAACGAAAATATGTAACAGATGCAAGGAGGCACTGTGGGGAAATGTGGGGATACGCAAAGAGCAAACGCGGGTATTTATGCAAAAATCGATATCGGAAATACACATATTCACCTATATTTTCTCTGTGTGTGTGTGCGGGTGCACAAACAAAGGAAGGAGGAAATATGCTCATTTACACCAGAATCACTTTAGCATTCCCGCAATATTATCACTGTCAGGATAAAAAAAAGACCCCTTCCCCACACGGTTGCTTAAACCCATCTGTTCGTTGTCGCTTGCACTTTTGGCAGTTAAAAACAAGTCATAGAATGATGATCTGCTGTTGGAAACGACTCTGCTGTAAGCACAGACCATACTTTCAAACCCGAACCAGTTTGTTATGACCCGCGCGGTGTCTGGTTGTTGAACTATGACTCACGTGCTAAGTAGCTATAAAGTCTTATGACTGACTAGCGCAGGCCAGACCAGAACCGTATGACTTTCCGAGAGGGAACCTGAGTGTATATGAACATAGCTATTTTTATACAACCTTCATCTTCCTCCCTCTCTCACCTCATTCGGTGGAGGTATGCTGCGTTGTTTTTTGTCTAAGTTTCTTTTTCGTAAGGAGCCAGGGCGAAATAAAATAATCAAGGTGACTGTGAATTCATATGAAATTAGCATCTCGTGTAGAACGGCGACTATAATATATTCGATCGCTACTTTCTTTCAGATAAAATCCCATTTTGACGTAATTTAGATGTTCCCGGAGAGAGTAAGAATTTTTTCCCCTCTCTCTCGCTTCTCTATCCTCCTCTCTTCTTCATTCGCTCTCTTTTCATTCCATCATTTCTCTCTCCATCAGCGAGTCTGGCCCAGCAACATTGCGATCGGGGTTAGGGGTTGGGAGTCAGCATCATTACCTCGTGCAGTGGATTGGGTTTCAGCGCAGTGCCTCACGACAAAGGAAGTGGTGTTTCTTCCTCTAGTGCCGGTGCATGTAAGGGGAGGGTTGGAGGCTGGGGCTTGGGGGGAGATAGATCTGCGTAATGTTTATTGCGCAACGTTGATGGCTCAGTGCTTGTGACTCACGCTGATTGAGATCACAGGACTCAAGTTGTCTCCTCGTCTGTAGCTGTACCGCACCGTTGTTACGTTTCATGAGCTCAGCCCTCCCGGCCTCCTTAGCAACACTCATTTGATGACACCTAGAGGTCACCTGGTGCATCCTTCTCTTCCCCCATTCTCACCTCCCTCCAGCCATCCAACCAGCAAGCCAGCCTGTCACACACGAACTTTCGCTTTCTCTTCCGCAAACTCTGCTATCCCTCTGTTCTATTTCTTTGTTCCTCCAGTAGCATTGCCGCAGACGCCATTTAAAAAATAATCTGCTGCAGGCCTTGAGTCAGGCAACGTGTGGGGCCTTAAGGGTGTTGACTATTAGCGCGGTACCAGCCCCGTTGACAAGGATGGGAGCAGTAACTGCATAACTATGCGGCAGTAATTTAGATGGCTGTTTGCAGGCACGGAACTGCATGCACATTAAAACCAGGGACATGAGGTCTCCGTTAAGGAATACGTTAAGGTCTCTTCTCTACTCCCACCCCTTCCGTTCTCTTTCTCTCTCTCTTTCTCCCATCTTTCTTCTTTTTTCCTCCAGTCTCCGTCTGTCTTTCTCTCACTCTGTCTTAGCTACCCTAGGGATTTATCCGGAACTAGTCAAGTTTATTGGCTCCTCGTTCATTCATTCATTCATTCCACAAAAAAAATCGAGTTACAGGTCTGACAAAATAAAGAGACAAAGTCCGGGTGGGGTTGGTGGGAGATTGGGTGTCTAGAGTGACTGGCGTGATAGTGCCAAACGGCTCAGTCCTCATATTTTCGCACACCAGTGACAGCTTAAAACGTCGAACATCATCTTTAAAATATATATATATATAAAGGTCACCGATACCTCTCAGCCGAAACTAGTGCACCGTCATGGTGACATATGAGTCGGTGGAGTTTCCATTACTCAGAGGATAAACTCCTAAAGTTGACAACGTTTTCTCAGCCCATGACGTTTGTCTGATGTAATCGCCACAAGTGACTTCTCAAGAAAACGGATAGCGCGCAAGGCTGGGGTGGGATGGGG
>SMGT01012339.1:85984-101071 GCA_004794575.1 Lanistes nyassanus
GGGGGGGGGGGATCTGTTCCACTCTACTGTTTCCGTCCGACTTTCTGGTAGCGTGACGGTCTGTCCATGGGCTGCACGTGGCGACACGCATGATGACGTCAGCAGGTCGCTTCTGACCCTCTCCCTTCCTCTTTTCCCCCACCCCCACCCCCCACACGCCTCGGGGACAGTCGACATAGCGTGGCCTTGGTGACGGTTTGCCTACTTGCAGATCCAGCTAGGGTCGGGATCACGGGCGTGTTTCACGGAGACCAAAGTGAGAGGATGTTCGAGTCTGACAGGGGCTGTGTGTACAGTTAGTGGGCTGACAGGTTTCCAGAAGGTCTTGTCAGCAGGTCATTTCAGTTTGGGATTTCGTCCTACACGAAAATATATGCTACTTACAGGGAATGAGGGAAGGGGAGAAGAGAGAAAAGAAAAGAGATTTCACGGGTAAAAAGCTCTTACAGCTATTCTCTCTCTAAATGCCCGTAACTAAGCCCATAAAAGTGTGACAGGCATATAAGCTAATTTTTAAACAGTGGATCGGGGAGTGCGGATGTATGAATGCTCTCTTTCTCTTTCTTTCTGTCTCACACACGCGCACGCACGCACGCAAACACACACGTTCCATGTATTGTCCTTACAAGGCCTTAAACGTCAGATGGGTTGAGCCTGTCCCGATCGAAATCAAGAGGAGGGGAAGAGGCGATGGAGTGCGGGGTGGCTACCAAGTTTAGCGGCGTGAGCGTAATCCACAAAAAGCAACTAGATTCTATAAATAGCCTGACCTGCTAGCACCGAAGCCTTACATGCGAGACTTATCTATAGACACACAGAGATTCGTGACAAATCATGGTTGTTCTTCACTCTCTGGCCTTTAGGAGTTACAGCCTGCTGTTCGCAAGGACTACGGCGTCCTGTTGGCTGCGGCTCGGTGCTGCAAGGCCAAGCTAACGATCCGCTTTTTTCCCCTTCTTCTCGTGCACGGTGCCATGTTGCAGTAGCTCTATCTCTTTCCATTTGTTCTCTTTCCTTTTCTTGTGTGTGGAGTTGTCACAAGCTGACACTTTTGCGGAAAAGAAGGGATACAACGAGCATTAGAGTGTTGAATGGATGGTGGAATGGTTTCGTGGGTATTGTGACTCTTTCGGAACCCGAAGAACCCACATGGTCGAGCACGTGGCAAGCTGTCTTTGTTTGATGTCACAGGGGACTGCCGCAGGATCTATCTGCTAGTCGCACAAACATCAAAGACATGACACACTTCAGTAGTCTTTATTACACACAGCTGACATGCAGCATAAGGTGAGAAGCCATCTAGTATATACACGATGCTGAAAGAGATCCAAGCAAGGTATACCTAATCTCGCATCAACTGCCCCCACTTCCCTCCCCCTCTCTCTTCCCCTTCTCTCCTCCTCCTCCTGTCACTTCTGCCTTCCTACCAAACACACCTTCCTTGGCCCAGGCATGGGACAAGCTGAGATGCCAACTTGGCCCAAGCATGGGAGCCAGGTTTGGGCCGTGCTGGAACTGATCATGGAGCGAGGCATGGGAGCCAGGTTTGGGCCGTGCTGGAACTGATCATGGAGCGAGGCATGGGAGCCAGGTTTGGGCCATGCTGGAACTGATCATGGAGCGAGGCATGGGAGCCAGGTTTGGGCCATGCTGGAACTGATCATGGAGCCAGGCATGGGAGCCAGGTTTGGGCCACGCTGGAACTGAACATGGGGCCAGGCATGGGACAAGATTGGCAGCCAGCCCTGGCCGAAGCTTGGCTAGGGTATGGCCCATTATTGGCATACTGGCATCTAATAATGGCGTAAGTGTGGCATGCCCATGGCAGCTAGGCTAAACCTTGGCTTCCTTATACTACCGACAGCCAGCATTGGCACATCTTTGGCATGTCCATAATATTTGTACCGAGCACGGGCATCCAATATTGGCACAAGCTTGGCATCCCCATAATTGTACTGGCAGCTGGCACTGGCAGGGCCTAAACCAATGCTTGGCATGCGTACGACACTGGCAACCATTACTGGCACATCCTGATTGGATTCTTGGTTTCTAGAACACCCGGTTATAAATCATAGTGATTAATCGGTGTGTGTATGCTTGAATTGGGAGGCAAGGTGTTTAGATGACAATTAAGTGGCTGATCACTTGTCCTTTACTCCAAAGTCACTCAGAAAGCCGTTTTCGTAAATGACAAAAAAATAACTTCACGATCAGAGTTGTTTATTGAATATCAATAAGGCACAAATAATCAAGAACAAAATTGTTGTTTTTACACAAAAATCGTTTTGTCCAATTGTCCCATAACCTGTAATACACTATTTAAACTCCCACCCATCCCAAAATCGGTATTCGTTTAAAATCTTGTATCTCATGTTTTTCCTGTTTCTCTTCACTTCTCCCCCCTTGTTCTTCCCATCCCCCACCCCCACCCGGCATTCTGTTTCTCCATGAAGTCACCCATTCACTCAAGTAGCTGTTAAAAGTAGATTTATCAGTGCCATATCTTTCATGGATCACATCTGAAAAGAGAAACAAAAGAATTAGGCAACATACACATTTGGAGAGGAAGTTTAACGATACTAATAAAGCTAATCATCTTCTACCTACTTCAATTAGTTCGTAACTCATAGTCCTCTACCAACTCTCAGAATTATGGATACCGTTACAGCAGGGCGTGAGACCCACCGTCAGACCTGTTTATGCAGTGTATACCAAATGTAGCATTCAGGCATTACATAGGGGTAGGCTACATTAGTTGGATTTCACAGAAAACCACTGGGGCTTAGAAAAATTTATATAAGAATCTAAAAAGGATTTTCAGTCTTATATTTTAACACAGATTGCATTAGTTATCTTACTAATGATATATCTACATTTTGACCAGTCAGTTGACGGCATAATTTATTCAATGACTTAAACTTGCTTACTGAAAAGTAGAGTGGGAATCACGGGCACCTGGTTGAAAGCTGCTTGTTTTGTCGTTTTGCCAGTGAGACTGTACTGCCCTTGCAGACATGGAGCCATTGCACGGCCCCACCCCCCTTCCACATGTTCTCAAACTGGTTTTGAAGCTTCCCCCCCCCCCCCCACCAAATTGTAGAGGTCACAGATCAGCAGTACTCATGCGATAGGTGGGTCCTTCCTGCAAGAAAATACTTACATCCTAATTATAGTTCAGTATATGTATATATCAGTGACAAGGTATTCTGTTAAGAGTTTGGCTTGCACACAGTTGACAGTTCTCAACAGAAATGCCAACAATGACATAACAAGAGGAACAAAATTTTAAAATATTCAAAGCTTTTTTCCACTCAACAGGCAGAAACTTGTTTTCAAGGGACTCAGCTAAGTTAGCGTCACTGCCCCCCCCCCCACTTTTGTGTGCCTTCACACACACAGGGGAGACAGAAAGATACAAGGGCAGACTGCTGCCTCCTCCTCTCTAGCCCTCCTCTCTAGCCCTCCTCTCTAGCCCCTCTATTCGCCTGAAGGACACTCAGCTGCCGAATTTCAGCAGCTTGTTGCTGCACTACCTCCAGCAGTGCAACCCGCTGTGAAGTATGGGACATGATCTGATGCACCTGGAAGCAGACATGGGAAACTAATACAAATGGCTACATTGCAAAATGCAACGCACATAATGTATACTCATAGTTTCATTGCAAGTATGTAAATTTGCACTGTGCATGGAATGACAGGACATGTTTGTTTTGAAATCTGCACCTAATGCTTCTTACACACACACACACAGAGAGAGAGAGAGAGAAAGAAACATCACCTTAATCCCTCCCCCAAAACCCACAGCATAGAAAAGAAATATACCGTCATCCCTGGGGATTCTTTGCTACATCCTGGATGCCCAGGGGTGGAATTCACGACTGAAGACTCAGCAACCAAGAAGTGCCCTGGGGCTCCTGGCGAAAGTTAGGCTGTACCTCTTTGGTGCCTGGGGGGTGAAGGCAGAACTGGCCTTGTTGACTGTTGGCGCCTGGGGGAGGGGGGTGAGGGCAGAACTGGCCTTGCTGACTGTTGGCGCCTGGGGGGGGGGGGGGTGAGGGCAGAACTGGCCTTGCTGACTGTTGTTGCATGGGGGGTGAGGGGAGAACAAGTGCCCTTGGAACTGACTGTAAAAGTCTTGGAGGCACATAGGGTTTTCTTTGGTGTCTAACCAAAAGAAATTCAGTTGAACGGATAAAACTGTTAATAGACAAAAATTGCGCCCGATTAATTTGGACCTTTCCTCCTTAAGAGAAAAAAACTAGAAGACTTACAAATAATCTAAAGATCACCAGGACCATGCCGACATAAAATATCAATAACACATTGAACGGTTGTAGGTTTAAAATCAGTTATGAAAGGACCTGGCGCCAGTGCACAACAAAACACAAATTTTTAAGTATTAAAATATGTATCTTTCTGTCTTCAGCATCTATTGTCTCCACATCAGTAGACAAAGACCACTTTTTTCTCACCGCTCGTGATTTTTGCCAGCTCTCTTTAAAATAAATGCAATTTCCAATTTTTATCACAGTTTTTTTTAAACAAAATTTTGTAATCAAACCGGACCAAAATTTAACAGAAACATGCCAGACAAGGCAATTCTTTAAGTGGAACAGATGAAAGACTATTAAGTTATCCCAAACCAGGATACTACTGTAAATGTAACAATCAAATCTATGAGTTAAAACAAATTTAAAGGTTCTAACAACAAGCAGAGCATTTTCCTACTAGACATGGACCTGTATCAAGACGGTTCTAAAAAAAATCTACTTCTGCGAAAATAACCTGTTATCAACAGGCAAACTGCCGGCCAGTGCAATGACCTCCTGGTCACCTTGCTGGCTGTTTGCAGCTCTGTTGTGTACGGTTCCTTCGTGTGGATCCATCGGCCCTGACCACTCCCCTTTCCGACCTCCTGAGCCTGGTGACGAAAAAAATGGGGTGGGGGGGGGGGGGGGGGCGGAATTGCCAGACACGGAACAGATGTGGATATACGGTTCAACACGATGCCTACTCAGGTAAAAACCCGTCACACCGACTGGGCAGAACAATATCATCGGTGGACAGTCCACTCAGGTATCGATCCGTCGATAGGAACTGAAGTCGTGTAAATGACCTTAAATGTCAACACGCAAGCTCCAGCTTTTACAAGCTTGTCCAGCCGTTGTCCAGGTTACAGACGATGCCAGAGGTACGTGTCCTGCGGCCTGGTGGATGCATGTCCTGGCGAGCTTGTCATACGGGTGACTATCTGGTATATGTGCAAAAACTTGCGATACACAAGACGGGGTTCTTTTCAACGACAGAGAACGTCAGTTCCCCTCCAGCAAAACGGCTGTTTTCTCCCAAGTTTCAAGTTTCAAGTTTCTTTATTCTTTTACCCTCAGGGGGCATTCAGAAAAAAAAGAAAAGAAAAAATTTTCAAAGAACACGTCAATCGTAGTTCACCTGGCATTAGAATATACATATATTGATAAACAAGCTCAATGATTAATAAACACACAAATACCACGCTCAGTCACGCACGCAGACGTACCCACACGCAAAAACATAGGCACCTATTCTGATGAAAAAGTCCGCTTTAAGAACTGACAGATCTCCTAGCTCACATTTCCTTAGAGTATGTTGTCTCTTTCGAAAAGTGATCGAAAGGGGAATGTTTAACTGCAAGATGAGATTGTTAGTACTAATACAACTAATTATTATTATTTCAGTGTATTATTGTAAAAATATTCTTGATAATAGTACCGGAAACAAAATACAAAGCCAGTAAGGAAACGTTAGAGGAGAGAAAAAGATTCTTCAGACTGCGCTTAACGGAAGGCAGAGCAGACAACCCTGGAAGGGAGACAGGCAGTCTATTCCCTAGTCTGGGAACAGTCGACTCGACTTAATGTGCTCGCGGTCGCTTTTTCTGCGTACGGTTGTTAAACTCCAGACAACGGAAGACGTCCATACGATGAATGAAGGACACGACGGGGAGATTTTAGATAAGATAGAAATTAAGTTCTGAGAGACATTCTGGGGCAGTCTTTGTAAACACAAGGGTGGACAAAATAGAGAAGTTGAATTCATTTCAAAGCTTTAGTGGCAACCAGTTATTTGTCAGCATCTTATTCACATTAGTTTTCTGTTGAATTTGTTCACAACAGAAAAGGAAACAAAGTTCCAATTGACAACTTTTTGCTGTTGATTTAACTGCTCACAGCCAAAAAAGTTGTGGCCTACAGACTGACTAAAATGCCTTGTACAGTGACTGCAAAGTTTTAAATACGATGCTCAAGTCATGACAGACTTAATTCTATCGTCTTCTCTTGCTTCTTTGCACCTGCTACGTCGAGAAGGGGCTTTGCGTAAAGTGAGTCGGGTTGTTGTCAGAGTTAAGTCAGATCTTAAAATAGTTATTAAAGCAGAAAGCAGGTCTAGCACAGACAAGGGAAGGGAGGGGTGAGACAGACAGAGGCGATGGGGTGGGGGTGAAGAGCACATCTGGTAGCCTATCCCTAGTCCCTGTAGGCAAGGCCCGAGTTCAGACCCCAAGTGCCTGTAGCTCGGGTTATGTATCCTCGAGCTCACTCCACTTCGGACTGCAGGTGAGCGACAGCTAGCATATTTTTAAAGTAGGAAAACCGTGCCGTGCAAAGACCAAGAAACGGTTTTTAAAAAAAAACACACGCGCATCCACACCAGGGCGCATACAAAGCTGCAAAATTGAGCGAAGGAATATCAGAATGGCGAATAAAGCAAGCGAAGAAGGAAAGAGTACATTTGCGCTCTTTTGTGTACCGTCGGAGTTGTCAACAATCTTTTTTTCTAGTTACCCCATCCTCTATCCCCAGTCTTCCTTTTATTGTTGTGATTATTATTATCTTCCCCCTTCTCGTCCAAGCTAGTTGTGGTGCCACCACAGCGAAAGAACAGGCAGGCGGCAAACAGACTGGCAGACGCACTTATTTTCTGTATATCTCCTTGTAAACATCAGTTTTAGGGCCCAGCTGCATGGCGAATCACATTCCTTTTCATAACATAAACTGCCCCCATGCCCCACGCACTGTGTATTTTATCGTCACTGTGTGTTTTATATTTTACTTTTACTGTTGGAAGCATACGCGTGCTGTTGAATCCCGGCTCAGTTAAGACAATATCGTCTCAAACCAGGTGAAACATGAGGAACTTTATTTTGTGGGCCGACAGCCTGCAAAGAGGCCCGAAGGCAATTTTTAAAAAAAACAACTTTAAACCATGGCGACAAATCCTATCAGAGCATGAAAAAGTAACCATTTCTGGAATAAGCAGGATCAAATTAACATCAGAATAACACAACATCCTATCCCTAACGCCAGGGGCGGATTGGGGGGGGGGATTTGGGAGTGAAGGAGGCCACCCACAACAACAACAACAACAACAACAAAAGAGGATCAAAAAGATTAAGGGAAGTATTTGGGAGTCGGGGTCCTTTATATAAAATGGAATTGCGACACGAAGTCTGTGTGCATGCACAGCACAATCGACCAGTCCTTACTGCCGCTCAGGTGTATCCTGATTTTTATCATTTTTAGCCCCCCCTCCCCTTCAAGAGAACAATATATGATCCGCCCCTGTAACGTTAACCCACGATGAATGTTTCTCGGTAAACAAACTTGATATTCATTGACAATAACGAAAGAGGGCATTGAAATTCTCACACCAAACATAGTATGGCCTTGAGCCTAAACCTTGAGCATTATACCCATTCCCCTCTTGGCGCCAAAGGACGTGTGCAGACTTTTGTTTTATGTCTGACCGGAACCAAGAAAGTTTTTGCTTTACTGTGGTGATCGGATATTGTTTCGGCTGCTTCTACAAGGACAAAGAAATAATGGGGAGCTTGGCAAGGTCTATATCGAGTTTCAAATCTCTCTCGATACAGGAAAGGTAAAATGGCTTCCCAAAGCGATCATGTTACGATGGTAAACATCCGTTGTTCATGGACCCAAATGCGCGGGACTAGACGCGCTGTGGCAGTCAAGGACGAAGTTTAGAAGTGAGCGCCGTGACTGTTACAAGACGACTGACAGGCCTCCATTCAGCAACTGCTCCCCAGAAATGCGCGCTCTGTCAAGAAGAAAGCACACCCACTCCATGCAGAAGGCATTTACCCACGAAGGTCGTGACTCTGTTGTCGCACGTTATCTCTATGCACCACTCGATAATCACCTCGTTCACTTCAGGCACGTCGCCAGCGTGCAAAACACCCTGATTTGCGGATTTTCCGGCGATAAGGAACTCGAATTGTCGTATTAAGGCATGGTAAAATTGCAGCGAGCGATTCAGTTCAATTTGGTCTTCTCCGACACAGACATAAACAGGAACTGTTTTGCGTGCCCGGCTGTTGGCGTCTTCCGGCCACCTTGGGTGGCGGAGCTGGGCTGATCTTTTCTGGAAAAATGTGCTTATTGCACTTGGGACACCAATAATACACCTTCACCGTAGAGTTTGATTGGGACCGCCAAGTTACGTGGGTTAAAGGTGACCGCTTTATTTGCTGGCCGGAATGTGTTTTTTCTGGTTTTTGGAAGACATACATTGCAGGTTGCATGTAAAATGGATTGCGAACTGCATCTTTTACTCTTGTACTTGCAGTCGGGATAATAACGGTTTATTCCCCCAACACCCGTCCGCTGTTTTAAGCTCCTCCATCCCCTAACCAGCCACAACAGTCATACTTCTGTCACCGCCCTGTTCTCACTCTGTCGTGCTGATGAGAAACCAGGAAGTACGGTGGGAAACCCAGACTTGTTGGGGGAAAAGAGGGGGTGGGGGTCCTGGATAGCACAGTTGGTAGAGCTGCGGACTAGCAGGTGGAAGGTTGCTTGATCGAATGCTGCTGTGGCCAAGGATTATTTCCTGGAGTTATACATTGTGGAAACTCCATTCGGCCATTCCCATACCGGCCATCTTACAGTAGCAACCATGCAGTCTGGTGGTTCTTTCAGTGCTTTATAGCTTAGTAATAGGGCCCCATCCCCCTTATAGTCGACCGTTCTGATATGCACCCAGTTTGCGGCTGGACGTTAAGTAACCAACAGCCAACCCAGACTTCGGCAGTCAACGTCACTTGGGGCATTTATTAATCTAACTGCATAAAGACTCAAAAACATGACACGTTAGTGTATTCACTGATATACGTATTCCTGTGCGTGCGTGCGTGCGTGCGTGCGTGGGTAAAACGTGTGTAAGTACATGACATGACAAAATATGACTAATACACGTATAGTCACCCACCCATGCAAGTCACGCAGTCAGCCAGCACGAAAAAACCCAGCACGCCAGTCTACGCCAGTCTTCACATGGTGGTGGTTATTTAGAGGGACAGTGCTTCCACCTGGCGGTGACTTCGCACTATGGGGGGATGGGGTCCTATTACTAAAGTATGCACTGAAAGAACCAGCAGACTGATAGCTAGGACAGGCAGTTTCATGTGCGGAGATGGCTAAATGGAGTTTGCACAATGTTTAACTCCTGAAATAATCACTCATGAAACTCATTAAATAATCCTTGGCCACACCAGGATTTGAACCAGCAACCTGCATCTGCTAGTCCGCAGCTCTCCCAACGAGCTATTCGTGTAGTTTGTTTCTAAATCTAAGACGACGGCTCAAACCACTTGCACTGAATGACTTATCACGCTAGCGGACTACAGCCATAGTCTGTGTCAAGGACGTCGAGTGAAAGTTGTTATCGGCTGCCGAGGTCAACGGTGTGATGTCACCAGTCGTGGCCTCTTGACCCCTCACCTGTTCTACTTTTCATAAACTTATAATCTCGTGGTTCGCGGAAAAAGACAGCTGATGTGTAGAGGACGGGTAATTTAAACAAAGTGAAAAAAAGAATGGCGATAAGTGAGCTGTTTTCAGTTTTCTCTTATCTTCAAATTGTGCAACACACTGCAACCACTACAACACTCTACAACCACTACAACCAAGGTCGAATAAAGTGGAACAAGCCGATCACGTGCGCGTAGTCGTATACGATGAAAAAAAACTTTATTCCAGAACCACTTTGACTGCCTGCACTTTATAGATATCATGAAATTCTGTTCGAGAAATGTTCCTCTGACTTTTCACTGACATTAAAAAAAAATCTCGCAGGTTTACATATTCTGTCTAAATAAATCTATGTCACTTTAAAGATTGTTCTTTACAACCAAGTAATAGCACTCAGCCCCCGCATGCAAGAAAAACGAATAGCTGGCTTATTCCTGTCATGGCGGATAGTCTAGAATAAGTTCCTTGAATTTCCCATGCACGAAAACACTATAGCTTAATATGAATCGGTGAGAATTAAGTTATTCGGTTGTCCCAGAGGAGGGAATGGCTTATTTCAATTTCGCTGAAACAGCGTTTTCAGAGACAGAAAAAGTCCGCTATTCGGGTATAAATTTGGTACTGTTACACGCATACGGGGCAGACCAGTGCATTTTGTTTTGTTGTTGTTGTTTTTTGTTTTGTTTTGTTTATGCTTCATTCTTTTTCTAGTCAGTTTAGCAGCACTATGTAATTCTTATTTAGGGTATGGGGAAAAAATTCAGGTGTGAGCAGGTTTGAACCAACGTGTCCGATTAGGAAATGCATTCAGATGTCGATGGAGTTTAGCTAGGGACTGTCATATCTCTATCTTTGTAAGGTAACGTACATTGTTCTGGTTATCATTTATAGCTTATTTATTAATTTCTTTTCGGTCAGTAGCAAAGATATACAGTAAAGCGAGTAATAATCTGATACTAGATCAGTTTCATGTTGCGTCATTCACGCGAGGTGTAAAAACTTCCATTTCTTTTCGATTCTGCTGCGTAAAAATTAAAAGCAAGCTGAAACTTAAGATCTGATGTCTCCCGCCATTACAAGCGTCAAACCAAAACGGGAGACAGTCACGTGATTTGTAGGTAACGACAAGATACGACAAGTAATGTTCTGGAGCGTAGGTCATTCGGTTCCTTTTCGAACAACTAAGGTGGAACAGGGTGGAGGGACCTAGACTAACAGGGAAAGAGAACAGACAAAAAAAAATGAGAGAGGGGGAGAGAGAGCGGGAGAGAGAGCGGGAGAGAGAGCGGGAGAGAGAGCGAGAGAGAGAGCGGGAGAGAGAGGGGGAGAGAGAGGGGGAGAGAGAGCTGGGGAGAGAGAGGGGGAGAGAGGGGGGAGAGAAAAGGGTTAAGAAAACACGATCATCAATGATTTGTTTGGGTTTATGCATGTAAACTGCAGGATGCAGGATTAGGGGAAGGGGGAACGCTTTATTATCTCGAGGCATGTGAAATAAATTAACTTCTAGTGAGTCAGAATTAGGTCCTTCGCTTATCTGTTTGCAGCCAAATGTACTTGTGAGATTTAGTTAGGAGCGGGTGGCCTTTCAGTTACCGGATGGATGGGTGCGTGGGTGCGTGGGTGCGTGGGTGGGCGTGTCAGCTGGTGCAAAGTCATAAAAGCGCGTCATGAGTGATTGACAGATGGCCGGAAGATTGCGACCGAAAACGGCTTTATTGCTTAATAATCTGCATCACGCAGTCTTGCATGGAGATGAAGTGCTGGGTGATTCTTTCAAGTGTTTGATATTCTCTCTTGTATCCCCCCTTCTTCCCTCCGTCTAGTTTTTCCCACGCATGCGCCAGTGCTTGCACGAACGAATGAATGCACGTATCCACATACTATGAACATAAATCACACTTTGCAACACAAGCGTTATTTTATTCCTCACATACTGATATGCACATCCATGCACATAGACTATGACAAAATAATGACAAGGTTGCTTTGTTATGCTGCACCCGTTTCTAGAGCTGAACAGGGAAGAGGGGAGGATTACAAGAACCAAACTTTTTTTTTATATAAATTTTATTTCGTGCATTAATGCCCAGCAGACTTTCGCAGCCATCTGATTTGCGCATGCGACAAGATCAAAGCCGTCTCTAAAACTGAATGTGCTGGTGTCCGATCGTCTGTACATCTACCTAGCCTGTGTTGGCTTCTCTTCGCATTGAGATAGGTGTTTGGAAGGGGCATGCTTGAGGTCGACGCAGTTTTCCTATTATCTCCCTTTTCAACATCCGGCTGGCGGCTGTTGTGTTTGTATTTCTTCGTAATCGTAAATTTCTTATCTGGATGATAAACGGTACTCGCTTGCACTTTGATGTGACGTGTAACGTTGATGAATGATTACTTTTTCACGACGCCTTGCTATTGCACCACCAACAACAAGCTGTTGCAATTTTCTCTGGATGGAATGTAATAAAGGGATAAACAACAGCATCTCTTTAAGCAACCTTCTGTTACATATTTTACATATTGCTAGACCTCCTTGTGACACCTCACTGAGCCGGCATGTAAATGAACCAGTTGAAGAAACTGTCGATGGAAAAGATGACAAAATAAGATGAGTGATAAAAAACGACAGTCTTCGGGTGCACTGTTAAGATATTCTGAAAATCGAAACCAGAGATCAAATGGAAGACATTAGAACAGTCACGCAGAAACTACTCCCAGCGATTGTTAACACAAGAAAAGATTTATCATAATGATCGCGTTAAATGCATCCTTCATCTTAGCCTTCGTCCTTGGAAATGGACATCTTATCCACTGATTTAAAAAGTTGACCATTAAAAAATGGGCATCTCATAGTTTAAATCATGACATTTTGGACTGTCAAAGTTATGTTATAATGCCGGGATAATTTAAGACTTTTTTGTGGCTTTACAGATCACATTGGAATTATGAATTCTATAGGGCCATAACATCTCCAAAAATAGTTTTAAACAAATCCAGATTCCATGCCGCAATTTTTACCAATAGTCTTGTTTCAGGGGATCTGGATGTGAAGACATAAAGCCCACGTGAACTGGACAAGCAGGATATACAATAATATATATATATTAAACACCATTCGCCGATCTAGTCATAAAAACCCGAAGCTGTCGCTTGTCGACTGTAGACAGGGCAAGGTTTAGACTGTCTGATCTACTGGCTAACCGGAAGCTGCGCAGACTGGTTGCGTGGTATTAGTTTTGTGCTCTCCCGCAACAGTAAAATCTTGCCCTGGGGACGGAAACGAGAGGTTGCGAGTATGCGACAGTTGTCACGATTCTGCTACAAAATCCGTGCTTATGCTGACGTCAGTGTTCGGCCACCGTCCACGACAACTGTACAGGAGCGATAAGAGGGACGGTGGCAGGCACGACGAGCCACGGGAAATACGTTAGCGTCGCTTAGAGCAAAAAACCGATCGTGTCAATATGTAGGGTATGTGAACAAAGGAAAAAGACAATTTAAAAAGGTAATAGGGATGAAGAAAGAAATGAATGAATGAAAGAAAGAAAGAAAAAAGAAATAAGCTAAATGGCTCTTTGGAGGCATCCTTCCAACAGATGAGAAACCTATTTTCTGGACTGAATAGTTCATAAAGAGACTTCAGAGATTATAAATTTAAATTGTCTCTGATCTATACTGTCTACTCACAGTCTATTCTCTGCTCCACTTTTCTGTCTGCTCTGATCTTCTACTCAAATAGTCTAAAAACCTTCACATGATGCTTTATTGGTGCAATCTATCCCAGTAGAGGATTGAGAAAAGAAAATATGCATTCTGATTAAGTTCCTGGTTATGTTGCAATGTCTGAACGGCTTAGAGGTTGATTCCGTGTCACCGTGTAAGGGCCAACTAAATTTTACAGGTAAGAATCTGTCTGACCTACTGAGCAGAACATGCTTTTGTGGCCAAACACGTTTTAGTGGACTTTATTTACTCTGTACTCTTGAATTTTTATTATTTCTGGGGTTGGGGAGATATAAACATACTGTCCTATATTGAACGGCGCCTTCCTCCTCCGCCAGACAAAAGAGATGCCATGCGCTGATAGAATTATAAAAAAAAAACACACTCGCACGTCCGGGACGTGTCATAACATCCTTTCTCAGAGCAAACACGATTATGTAGCTTTTAATTCATCGTGATGCATCTCCTGCCCGGATTTTGTGGATTGTCAAAGCTCTGTTTGACTCACCTTCACCAGTTCACATTTTTTGTATATATTTTCGTGAATCTTGGAAATGCGAGCGTTCCACCATCACCTGGTGTTCACTGTGTCAATGGAGGCTAAGGAGTTATCTTACATGAAGATAAACTGTAGCTGTGTGGTGCCTGTGAAGAGATCCTGAAGGTGACCAACGATCGAAAAGGACTTGGCGTGAGCAGACTGTGTACGGGGGTCCTTGGTAAGGGGATTAGTGTTCGTGTCGTTCTCGCACCACTGATCAAAGGAGATCGGCGGCGTTTCGCTGAGCCATAAAACCTGCTTGCACGATGCGGATTCGACACCGGGGGACAGGAAGCTCATCTCTTCTGCGTCTGCCTTGACGGATCGACTCGCCCCCTCCCCCCCCCAACTAGTTTCACGGGCCGTAAACTGCTGTGTTCTTGTTGACGTTGTTTTCTTGACTATCACAGCTCCTCGTCCCATTGACGATCACGCAGCTGGTAGTTAAAAAGACCTTCAACACGGAGGCAACACGTACATGACACAGTGAAAGAAAATCTAGGTTCTGACACATTTTTTTGGTTTTGTTTTCTTATGTTTGTTGTTTTAGTTCTTGTATGACCAAAATGCAGCTTGCAGATGTTTATATATATGTATATATAATTCATGTTATATTTCTACGCCAACTACAGGAATGGTTCCTCCTTTCCATCTACGTGGTAACGTGCAGATGTTGTATGACGTACTTTACATACTTCAAACAGGACATCATTCAATTAGTACTATACATAATTCGGAAAGGTCTTTTCGTATTCATTTAAACATTAAAACCATACTTGTGTAGGTTAATACTGTTTTTCGTCTGGTTCGACGTTTATTTTTACATGATCGGTAGTGTGTCCACATGTTCGTCTGTGTGTCCACATGTTCGTCTGTGTGTCCACATGTTCGTCTGTGTCCACATGTTCGTCTGTCCACATGTCTGTGTCCACATGTGTATCTTGTGTGTCCACACGTTCTTTTGTGAGTTTATATAGTTTGCTCTGTATACCCCCTCCCTTCTTTTGTCTCCTATGCTGC
>SMGT01012339.1:102426-137569 GCA_004794575.1 Lanistes nyassanus
CGGGGGGCTACTGGATCCCCAGATCAAATAGATGATTGTAGGCGCGACTCGTTGGCAAAGGCTGTAATCTGAATACTAAAATCGAAATAACGAAACAATAAACTCAGAACACATGCGGGCATGACTCACGATTTTTTGAAACAATATCTAGAACAGTTCCAGCTGTACAGGTGTGCTTCATTTATAGTCTTTGGCCAGTGAAAATCTTTTGCTAGATAACAAGATTTTGGTTTTAAAAAAAGACCTACAGCAGAGCAGCCTTCTGTAACGCTTACAGAATTTAATGAGAATAACTGTCCGAATTCGGTTTTAGTGTGACTACTTCCAAAATGACAATCATGCAATCCTGAATAGTTAGGCACTATTGTTGTATAAATTTCTTTCTTTCCTTCCTTATTACTGAATATTCGATCAGTAAGGGTTAACAGAGAAGATGATCCCCATGATTCGATTGAACGTTTCCGCACACAAGCAGGCGCAAACACACACACAAATGTAGCGCGCGGATGCACGCACACACACACACACTTTCTCTCTCTCTTTCTCACTCTCACTGACGCATTCACGCTGCGACCAGAAAAGAAAAAGGAGACCTTAAACCGGAAGTGCCTCAAACAGTTCGTTTTCTGTGACGTGGCCTGGTAGTTGTGAGGCCGACAACACCCTCCTCACAGCCCGCCCTGTAGCCTCTTGTTTGCCACTTGACCGTATTATCACACCTTGATGCGATAAGGACTGCAGGTTTCGCCAAAAGAAAGGTAAGCGCTCCCGGAAAACCCAGTACCGGACCACGAATGTCCACCCCGTGCTGTCAGATTGGTCGGACCCCGAACCAGACAACCATTTCCACAGGGCGCGCCTACTGCAGACGGCGCGATGAGAGATGCCTGAGCGGCCGCCCACTTCTGAGGACAAGGCTTGTCTGAAACAAGTTTAGGCTGAACTACGACATAACAAAACAAACTAAGAAATTCAACTAAACAAGACTGTGCGGCATCCAGCTGTTTTCACACAATGCAACAATTTCGCTCATGCCACGCCTGGATTATAATGACGCACACCGAATTCGTGTAACGGGAAAATCGGTCAAGGTCGTCACTTACGAAACTATCATCTCCGCACTATGTTCACCCTAACATTGTAAAATAAATTATTTCATTTACAATTTTTTGTACATCATTTGGATGTTTGTTGATTGCTTCAGATACTCAATATTAGTAAAGATCACCATGCCAAGACAAAATAAAGAAATCGACATAAGATAATGGAATGTAAACAAACAAAAAAATCAACCAGCCAATCAACCAACCAACTATCCATCCAACAAACAAACAAACAAGAGTATGTAAGTAAATAGGGAAGTAAGTAGAGACGGAAGGAATGGAGGAAGGAGGAAGTATTTTTTGGGAGTTCCGCTGTATCATTCAAATGCACACTCCCCAATCTTCGTCCCATTACCTACGACCTGCTCGCTGGCCATGGCCTGAAGCAGATGGCCTCACAGCTGCAACCTAACTCCAACTAGTTGCGGCTAATGCGATAACCTGGAATTAACCCCTTTTCGTCCAGATGACGTGCTCGGACCGTTCTGTGAGCGATTCTTAACGTGACATTTACGTCGACCGGAAGTCCCGCGCCTGTTTCACGTGGCCTCGCAGGCACCTGACGGCAATTGTATCTGGGCTGCTTGGCTTCTGTTGGCAACCTTTGTCTCCACACCTTAAAATCTTTGGGCAACGGGCGAGTAGACGAGAGGATGGGTGGGGAGAGAATCTCCCTAGTCTGCTGAGCTGAGCTCATCTGCTTGTTGCTACAAGTAATTACCTGAGTCATCACTGGACACAAATAATTCTTTTAAAAAGAGAGTATAGAGGGAGGATGAGGGAAGAAAGAGAAGAGCCGCTGGGAGGCAAAGATAGAAATAGTGATAAAACACCCTGTATAACGTTCTGGAGTATGCGTTCATGAATTCACGCGCGCCCATGTATGTATGAAAATACATACGTACGCATGCATGTATGGATATATGTACGTATGGATACATGCAGAAATGTGTAGAGATAAATGCATGGATGTTTTGATTTTCTGTGATATTATGTCTTATTATTAACTTTAACTTCGTGTACATAACATTGTCAGTTGAAAGTCACAGACACTAAACACTCCACCCCGCCCCCATCCCCAAATAACTTTCTTTGTACAAACAATTTTAACATAACGATTCCATCTCTTAGCCGCAGTCGATCGGACACACGCTGGATTCCTCTATAATTTTCGTATTTTAAAATCATGGCGGAAAAAGCGAAGGGTTGTTCAAGAAATATGAAACTTTCGTTTTCGGCAAAAGTGATCCTAAAAAGAAGTATGAGTTTCTTGAAAAGCCGCCGCCTCAAGTGCCCCTATTTCTTGGAAACAGTTCACACGACAGAAACGAGGCAGCCATGGATTGGGAGAGACATTAAACTGAAGAGAAATAAATAACTGTTCGTTTAATCGCTTTACAAATGATTATCACCCATCCAGCTCGGCTTGGATATTTCTAGCATGGCGGAGCACAGATGATCTTGCTAGTTTCCCCACTGCTGCTATCTCCGTCGCGTGCGATATGATCGTGGCATCACCGACACAGTGTGGGCCGTCAACAAAGTTTTGGCCAGGTCGCCAATTATCGATAATCTGCAGCCCAGCCCGCGGGGAAAGCCCTAGGTCTGCTTATCGCGTTTCCTCGGTGACTCAGCGTACAGGTGCGAGGCTCTCGCGAACAGGAGAGTTTCCCGCGCTCTGAAGGCCAGTATTGTGAGAATAGTTATCCGCTATCCGGAGGGTTTACTGCGCATGTGTGCGGAAACGTTCAATCGAATCATGGGGATCATCTTCTCTGTTAACCCTTACTGATCGAATATTCAGTAATAAGGAAGGAAAGAAAGAAATTTATACAACAATACTGCCTAACTATTCAGGACTGCATGATTATCGTTCTGGAAGTCGTCACACTCTAGGCAACGAAAAAATAAATGAGGGCGCATTAAGTAAAATAGATCATGCTTTCAAACGTTCAAAACTGAAGACTGTCACCAAATAAAATAACAGTGTACTGAAATGCACGGATATCAAGTAAAAACTAGTATTTCGTGTGTATTTAAAACGGGCAAATGGATCGATCGGACTTTACTATCTATGTTTGTTTGTCTGCCTGTCTGCCATTTTTTCATAATTTATAGTTTCCAAGTAATACGTCGCACTTTCGTTGTACTTTGACCAGAATCAGCCAATACGTTGTCCTTCAACTCTAACCTGTATGATTCAACAACACGCTGGACTCCAGCAACCGTTGCTGTTTTCTCTGAGAGTCATGAATGGATATTCGGTTAGGGTGTCCCCAATGCTCAGACGTAAAACGTAATTTCTCGGAAAACAGGTAGTTGCCATTCCTAGAAATGCAGTCACACACTTGAGGAGACGAGAGATCTACAGATCCAGATAAAACCATGGGAACTGCGTGTTTAGCAAAAATCAAACACCTCCCGTGTTTAGAATGCACTGGAATTTCGGTTTCATATCGCATGCTATTTGTTTTTAATTGATTAAAGTATTTCCCTTATTTCAGCTCGTTGCAAGCAAACAGTATGGCGTCATCAAGGAGGGGTTAAAGGGGCGACACGACGAGAAAAAGTAACCAACCATATAATCATACTATGATCATACTTATGATTCCACTGCACCTATCTGAGAGAGAGTCAAGTTTGTACTCATGGTAAGTAATAAAATTAAGACCTTATCGTTACTCACATTAGGGAAGAAATGTACAGAAATCATCTTCCCGAAGACAAGCAAATTGAAAATCTGACCTCTGCAGGAACGAAACTCGATGTGTGACCTGTAGCCGTGGCGACTTAAAACGGGAACGGTTAGCATTTTCTTAACATTACTGTTAATATTACTGTTTCGTGTACCGTTACTGTTACTCGTCTGATACTATTCTTATTGTTCTATTGTGTTTTTACTGTTATTGTTCATATCAGTGTTATTACTCTGCTAGTATTATATTATTATTATTATTTTGCCATTATTGTGGCTCTGTTACTGTTACTGCTACTAAGCTTTCTGCACGCAAGTTAGTACAATCACGAGATATTCATAGCTGGAAAGGTTCGTGGAGCTCTCTGGGAACAAATGTACGTGGAATACGTAACTTTTATGACTAACATTAGTTGTGGGAGACCGATATTGTACCGAGACAGGACACGGTCCAACGAATTTGTTTTCAAATTTGTATTTTCGCAACTGCTAACCGCTGGTTGTCATTTAATTACTCGAATTTACCGGCACACGTACGCACGCTTACACGCACTTACACAGAAACACAGACAGAAAAACATTTTGTTCTCTTTCCACACGCCGGTGCTGCTGACCGTCACGTTCAACGATAGGATCTGACAGCAGAAAAAAAAAGATCCTGTTGCAATCGTTACTGTGCAATGAAAAGCGTTACGTTTCAATGAAATGCAAGTGTTTTGATGACAAACAGGCGCCTGCAAGTTCAAGATGATCTACCATCGTGGCTACGACGTATACGTGCTAGAAGCTTAAGTCACCGAAGGCCAGGGTGGGGGTGCGCAGATTGGCCAACCGGAAGGGACTCCAGTGCTGCAGCTGTTTCAGGATGTTTGACAAACAAGCTGATAACCTGTTGCACGGATGGACTTGATAATTGCTTTGTTGCCTGCTGTGTCGTGACGACCTGAAGAAGACAGCTGTGACCATGGCAAACAAACCTCAGACTTCAAGCCTTACCTAATACATACCGTTAAAAATATTGAAAGACCAGCTGCACTGTGAGTGAGCGCGAAACGTTTGGCACGGAATGGGCATGGACTATAGAACACCCCTGCACCGTGTGCAAGGCAGTTTCACTGGCGTGGTCTACAGGGATGACCTTCTGCAGATCTTCCTACTTCCAGCGCCGCAGGCAATGGGTCAGGCACCATTCTCCAGGAGGGCAATGCCAGACCACACAGGGCTCGGGTCGTCACCGCCTTCCTGCAACAGCAGCTAGTGACTCGAATAGGCTTGCCAGCTAGATCATCGGATCATTTCTTTCCACGAAAACTAGCTAATTTTGACACCCCTCCCCCCATCCTCCCAACAAACTAACAAAGACCATGCAATGCTTTGAGCAGTGCATTGTACTCACAACAAAGTTTCGCAAGTAGTCCTGAGGCATATTGTGAAGTCACAGAGTTTCGGCCTCCATTAGACGAGTCTCCACATCTTCCTGATAATTATTTGGCACAAAATCTGTAGTCTTCCAGTCTCTCGGCCCTTGTCTACCTACTCTAGTCACGTGCTACTGTCTCCTTATGATTCTAAGAGCCACTTTCACATTTTCGGGTTTTTTTCTGAGAGAATGAAATCGAAAGGCAGACGAAACAGTTCCAGTTTCTCTAGTTGACTTTTGACCCGGGGGCTTTCAAGCCAGGAGAAAACGTGAATAGCTCAGTTTTCGTAGAATATGAAGTCACGCAACAAACGTTTCCGCAGCTAATGAGCATTACTGTCGACTACCGCGAGAACTTGTGAGGTCAAAAGAGAGCCCGTTTGTTTCTACCTCTGGTTAAAAAAAACCTCTAAATATGCTGTGAATTTACCTACTGGCACCATACCATAAAGTTTATGTTCTTGCCATCGCAAGATCTATTAGCAATCGGAATAACAGTCTACATCTCTTTCAGCCATTACGCTCTCTCCCACCGATTCTAGTGAAAAATAAACAACACAGTCACCGCTTTACTGTCCCTTTCACCGACAAATAAACAAGCCAGTCAGTCCCAGGCTGACAACCTCTGGGAGGACACAAACATGTACAAGTACCTATTATCGTTAGATTAGTCACCCGGCGCCTCTATCCCATTGTTTAAACCTGCAGGTGTTGGCGTCACGTAACACATCCTGCAGTCTAAATTAAAACCAAGCATGCTTGCATTGCGTGCAACTGACTGCATAGCAGCAACAGTAATGCTCTCCCTTTTGCATTAAATGTAGCGATGTACAACATCTGAAAAAAAAACTCTTAATGATGAAAGCGATACGTCATGTATGATAAGGCTGATAAATTCAGTTTCACAGGTCAATATGTAGATTTCTGTTTGGTCTAAACTCGGCGTATACTTTAAATCTTTTATTTTTGGTTCGGGGTGTCGAAGGCAGCTTTTGTGGGCCTTTACAAGCCTTGCACACTCACGCGCGCACATACGCACAGCCTTACACACACACACACACGAGAAAGAGAGAGAGAGAGAGAGTACTGAGTGGAGATCTTTTTGTTCTCCACATTAAGTGGTGCTGACTGTCTCACATAGAGATGATGCTAAAAACAAAAATCTCCAGCGTTCGTTTCGATCAAATGAAAATCGTTCACAGAAAAGGAAAGTCACATTTCGTTGAAGTGCACTTGTTTTAAACCGCTTACCCTTAACTAACTAGCCTCGTGCTGCCGTGCAGAGGCTAAAGGCATGATCGACTGGTGGTGTGTCCAGCGCAACCACCCGGAAGTGACTTTAACACTAATTGGGCCAGTCTAGAGACAAGCACAGCAACGGCTGTTATAGGGACTGTGGGGGTGGGTGGGGGTAGCATGACAACCGTTTTGTTTTCTGTAGGATCGTAAAACGTGCCGCAAAGAAAATCTTGACTATGGCAACGAACAGATGTATTTGTGCCGCGCTGTTCAATAGCTATATGCGTTTACTAGACTTTTGTGCTCGGACTGAACCCTGTTTGTAAGCAGAACGAATGGGGCGTGAAATCATTCCTGGTAACGTTATTGAGAAAATTATTTATAAAATGTATGACAAATGTATGTAAAATATGAAGTTCATGCAATGTGTGTGTGTGTGTGCGACAAGATGCGACGAAATCTCTTTATGCAACCCACCACGGGCAGGGAAGATTTCCTGGTGGAGGGTGAAGGGAGTCTCTACTGATAAAGGCCATTTTACATGTAAAGCTAGTTTATCAGAAAAGTACACCCACCAACCCCACCCCCCGGCTAGATACCTACCCCCAGCGGAATGTTTGCTGTAGTCCGAGCGTAACTTCATACAGAAAAGAGCCCCTGTAATCACACTTTGGAGCAAAAACTAAAATGGCGCAGTTATCGAACCAACCATGGCCAACTCCTGTGCACCATCTGTTTATTAAGGAACTTTTCATAGATTCGAAAACAAATCCTAACAGCACGGGACATTTAATTTTGTTTTTTACTTTAAAAAACTCATTTGAAGGACAATAACCGCCTGCAAGTAGAAAAATCCTCGGTGTATCCCTGTACTACCTGGCGCACGTGTTGGGCTTAATCAAACGAAACAGGGAAAAAAGCACGCTGGTTTGTGTGCGCTGTGACAACACCGAGAAAGTGTCAGAGCCTACATGTATAGTTTCGTATGTTGCAGGCAATAGGGTCGGCGTAACCTTTTGTCGAAACTGATTTTTCTAAACTGCTTTGCCGGTCGCTCAAGCAACTAAAGTCCCTGTCTTTTTCTTTTTACTTTATTTCTTTGTTCTTTCTTATTTCTTTCTGTTTTCCTTTGTTTCTTTTTTCTTTCATAAAATATGATAGGAAAAGTCGACAGCATGGATCGTAGACGAAACTCACACGGAATGGCAAAAGTTGACTAGTTCTCCGAGCAAATCTTTTACCGAAAATGACTGCGCTGTCATTGACCATCCTCTATATGCCTCAATCTTCAGTCCGAGAAGACTGGTGATGAAGCCAGTGGCTCCAGTTTTCACTTTTTGTTAGAAATGACTGCACAAGTTCATTCCACTTTCGTTTTCCAAGAAAAGGCGTCTGTCGAAAATATTAAACTTTGTTTTCCTTATTTTCGTCCCAGTTTGTTTGCAGGTAAAGATTGGGCTTAGTCCAGACTGTTGATATGATTCACACACACACACACAGACATATATTTTGAAATAGAGACTCGATATTTGTAATCTAGCAGCCTCCCAAGATAGTAAATTTTTTAAGCTTTGGTGAAGACATATATATTCCCCCTCCTCCTCTCAGAAACCGTGATCCATATCAGTGGAAAATTCCTCGGTGCACTTCATCACAAAGATAAAAGGATGACTACAGAGTCACGCGGATACCCGCTCCGCATCCCCCAGTGCAGTCCAGGTTACGTCGGTCTGACCCCCACAGAGCCTGGGGTCACGTGGTAGGGAAAGTAGACTTGGGAACACCGCCTGGAAAGTCAACAAACCACGGGTTCGAGCGGCATGAGAATACCCCGAACACGTACCCGATCTACAGAGAAGGGGTTGGGGAGCGGGTAGATGGGGGACTTATAGGCGAACTGGAGGGACAAGAGAGGTAGGGGGTCTATGGGGGAGGAGGTGGAAAAGAGAGGGTAGTGGCCGGGGAGGTGGATAGAGTGGTAAAGAGAGGAAAGAGGCTGACAGATAGAGGGTACAGCTCGCTCACTCACGCACTTACGCACGGCCCGTCCAACCAGCCAGCCCCCGCGCCGTGCTCTGATCTACCGAAGTAGGCGAAGACAACGAAGTGAGCAGCTACATGTCGCGAAATTTTTTTCATTCAAATAACTATGTCGCCGAAGAGATCAAAGTGATGTAAAAGCAAGCGATCGGTATCGCTCGGAGTTTCGCACCTCCGCTCGACAGAAGTACCGATCTCCACCCAATCAGGGTTTGCTGCAGACACATGGCGATGTCAACTTCGGACTTCACACAGCACGACCAGCAAAGCGCTGAACCCCGTTCGTCGGTTCAGGCACTTCGCGAATCCTCACTTTTCATTTCGCGATCTCCAAACTTCGGCGAATTTACCGGATGCTTCGGTAGACTAAAGCAGGGCTTAGCACACCGACGGCCATATTTCTCTAAACAGTTTATAGACCTGACGGCGTCCCCCCCCCCTCTACACACAAACACCATTTGACTACGATGGATGTTTATAGAGAAATTTAGAACAAAACCTCCACGCATTTACAGCAACAACGAAATGCTCTTCAGAGAGAAGTTGCACACGATTCTCTATCAAAAATTAAGCTCTTTTGTTATTTCAGTTTTCGATGGTACAAAAGGTTAAGTTTTTTCCTATATGACAGTGCACTTTGAACTCAGTTAAAATCAGTTCGCGGTCACTGGGAAGATCCATATTCAGTTTGATTTATTTCTGCACAAGGCAACTTGAATTATAATATAGAAAAATATATGTACATTCGTTAGTCGTGTCCGCCGGATTATGTACTCATACAATGTCGAATTATAATATAGAAAAATATATGTACATTCATTAGTCGTGCCCGCCCGTTATGTACTCATATAATGTCGAATTACAATATAGAAAAATATATGTACATTCATTAGTCCCGTCCGCCCGATTATGCCTCAAAGAACACCCTTGGTCAAGTTCTGTCTTTCTGTCCTATTTCTGGCGATTCTGGTATTCTAGTTCGTATCTGGCGAACTACAGTGCTAATTGTCCTCATTTCTTTAAGTCTAAAAGATTCTTAATGTCTTTAACTATAGCAGGTAACTCTTGTAGCTGTAAAGCTCTTTGCACCTGTCTACCTTTCGCTGCATACTTGCTTGGAAACTGCCGCCTTGAAACGACAGCGGGCACTTCCAGCTTTAGAGCCGACAGTGCAGCACAACAGATGAAGTTTCACGTGCGCCACGCTCAGCCTGCACCTGGCGTGTGCGCTGCATTCCGAGGTCTGACCTCTGATAACCTCTCTTCTAAAAATAGACCAAAAAGCGCTATACAACGCCATAGAAATTATATAAAAAGAAGGGGTGTGGGACAAAGATATAAAAACTTGAAATAAAGACCAACGTCATTTGTATGCACGTGGATGTTTGTGTAGGACGTGAGCGCGTGTTTATGCATACCTATGCTGGTAGGTATGTTTACGTACGTGAGCGCGAGATGGCGTGTGTGGTTACTGACAAAGTGCGATAGGAAGAATATTTACTGTACATATCAGACTAAGTACCAATAAAAACCTTGACATATTGGAAGATAAACCATAAATATCAACATGTTTTTGGTCGAAGGAACCTTCAAGTTATCTGTTCGTTTGGTTGTAAATATCAAGCAAGGACAAGGTGTCCCATCAAAAACATTGTCCTGTACATATGCTTATGCGACAATCCTTAAAACGTATAGATGAAGTACAAGCGCGCGCACGCACGCACACACAGAGAGTGAGACAGAGAGAGAGAGTCGAAAATGAGAGAAAAAATACCCAAGTCGGCCCGTCCGTCCGTTCGTTCGTTTGTCCTTTCATCATACCTGTTCACTCCAACGACTGTCTTCTCATTTCCCCATTTCTTTTCTCACCTGCTAATTTGCTTCCTTGTCTGTCTATTCACTCGTTTCTCTTTCAATAGCTTTTGTTTTCTCTGCCTGTCCACCCAGCCCTCTGTCCCTTGGGACTATCTGCGTGTTTAAACATATTAGATTCGAGTGACCGAGGATAAGCTTTCAGAATGTCCGTACATATGCACTCAGAAGAGTGGAAATACGGTGCAGACATGTGATTGGAAACCTCAATTAATAGGTCTTTAGCACGTACCGCTATAACTATAACCCACCCACATAAGGAAAGCCATTGTGAAAATATCAGTCAGCGGCGTGTGAAATTTCGGCATTCCCAGGAGTTTCTGCTGTATTATTTTAAGTAGGCACAACATTCCATCACGGAAACAACGAGCAATTCAAACTTAGTTCTCAAGAGGACGGAAACACTCAGCTGTGGGCTTCCTCGAGAGTCGTAAGGATGTGGTTGGAAACAGTAAATGTAACGAGAATACATAGTACTGAAACTATGGGATCCATACAGATATGCCCACCAACAACAAAACAAACAAACAAAGCAAAGACCGATTCAAGCATAACGGGAGACCCTTTTACATCTATTCTAGTATAGGAACCTTCTGTTACTCCAGTCCAACTTTCCGCTCTGCCCCTCCCACCAGCTGTCGGGTTTTCGATAGAATAAAAGAAAAGGGAATTCAGCACAACTAGCCGCCAGCATTAACCGAGGCAAGAAGATCTACGAATCTTCTGGAACGAGTCAACTTGCAGAGCAGAAGTCCCATTATGTGAGGTAAACAACGTTCTCCACTCAAACTAAGTATAAAGGGATGGGGGTTGGGGCACCTTTAGTCAACGATCCTGCGGAAGAGTCAATGCCCGAAAAATCATTCTGATCCACACAGAACAGTTTTTTTCCGTTTCACCATCAGTCCAATTATAAACTTACAGTATTTGTTACAATCCTATTAGAAAAATCTGGTAGTATTAAATTAGTTTATAAACAGCATGCCTTGTTAGCAAGATAAGTGTTGAGCTTCAGTGCACTAGCGCTATTGGTCATACGGTACGCACACACTGAACAAGGACATACCATGTGCAAGACGAGTGCTAGAAGCTCGACTGTGTGGAAAGCTGGTGGACGGGTAGAGGGAAGACGAAGTGGGAGAATCTAGTTGGGATGTTCAGGGACGGACAGCTGGGGGCTGTGGGGTAGGGTGGCTGTACGTCCGTTCAGCCTCCGATGCCGCAAAGTGCGGTGACACGTTTGCTTAACCTATGCACTTGTTGGTGAGTGTACCCTTAATTTTCTTCGCACCCTTTGATGTGGCCGCGTCACCTGGCCGCTAGCGCGAGTTACCGGGACTGGCTGTCGCCTGCAGAGCTTGTTGATCACTTGAGGCTGGAGGACAAAGAGAAGGAAGCACGGAGATCACTTCGGCTTCCTTTTGTCGGCGAAGGCAAAAGACAGATTTATCAAGCAACCTCTAGTCATGGACCGGCAAACAGAGCGAGAACCATGGAAATATTATAATTGCCTGCACGGACACCGCAGAGGAGAAGCAGGAGAAAAACTGTTTTTTTTCCAGTTCCCGTGCACCTGTTTGGTAGACCTGTTACATTTTTGTCGTTTTCCAGGCCGGGCTTGTATGTGCGTTCTGTCTTTAGGCTGCCGTTAAGTAGTCGCGTTGAGGGAAGTTGAAGTTATTTCCCTTTGTCTTCTTATAGCGTTCTAACACCTGCTCGGATTGAGCTGATGTATATTTACTTTGACATTGCCATCTAGCCTTCTTTCCATTTTTATTTGGTTCCACCACCCACACGAACACGCACATAAACGCACAACACCACCCATCGTATCAAACCACTGATTAAAAGAAGTGGAAAATTTTACATTTCTGTATAATTTAATATGCGAACGCTTGCCTTTAATTTCAGACGCAGCCATAAAATTATTAGAAACAACACTTGTTGGACCGCTGCTACTATTTACTGGCGCTAAAAGGAGCAGCTAGGTTACACTAACTTCAAGATTGCAACCAAGCACCGTGTTCTTTCTCTTGACAGTTGGTGATTTACTCCAATCTTTCAAACCAACTGAAACAAGAAAAATACTTTTTATTGTGTCAGTGTCAGCGCATGGTGAAAGTAACCGGTGAATTCAGAGACAAAGTATTATTTCAATTTTGCTCCAACCTTTGAAGCTTCGATTAGTGAGATACTAAACTTGCTTCGCTAAGCCAGAGAAATGGAAATGAAAAAAAAAGGGATTTATTTCTCAAATCTGCAAAAACAGAAGCGCATCTGAAGCTGCTTAAGATTTGGGGGGAACATAAGAGAGAGAAGCAGGAAAGCGACCTGCCTCTTCTGTCAGTGTTATTTCCTCTATTAAATGACTTGACACTGGACTAGCTGATCAGGGGCACAATATGGTGGGGGGGGGGGCAAGCAGGGACCGAAAGAGAGGGGTGGACTTTATATTACGGCTTTGTGTCGGCAAGTAGAAATGGCCAACTTACATTTGACCAGTCCTTACTGCCGCTGGTGTATTTTGACTTGTTTCGTTTTCTTTGCCACCCCCTCCCCCACCCTCCAAGAGAACAATAATCCGCCCCTGCTAATGACAGTGTCAGTTAAATGGCACGCTGTTGCCGTCTGCTGTCTGAACATGCAGAACGCCTCGCCAGCAAAAGGCCCACTCCTTAACCGAATGGTGTAAGCGATGGTTCCTCTAATCTGAATAAAGGATGCGCTCAAGTCTCTTAAAAGGGCATTTTTTTCTTGTTTTACTTTGCTTTTGAGTGGGGTTATAGGTTAACTAGGGAGGGGTAGGAATGGGGTTAGCGATTAGGATTAGGAAGGACGTACATAGGTTTACGAATAGAAATCGATCCCAGAAAGAAAATGTATTGACCATTTCTGAGGCCAGTTACAAGATATTATACGTGCTAGGTTTTCATTAGTTCACATTACTACTTGCCACCGAGAAAAAGTTTCTTCTCGACATAAGTTAACCTTCAGTGAGCAGTGGGGGGGGGGGGGGGGGGGGGGGGGGATAACAGTGGGGTTGGGTTTAGTATTAAGTAAAGGTTTATGTTTTTTACTTGCATGTATAAGTTGAAGCCTGTGTGTTTGCGCTAAACAGGGTGTTTACATTCTGATTCCAGTTCGGTACACGTCAGTTTGTGCCAAGTTCGGAATATTCGTGCCACACAAAACAAACAAACAAACAAACAAAAAACCAAAGCCATTGATGCTGATATGTATCGATAGATGCGAACTGCTTGATGTTTTAGTACATGCATATTCAAAGGCGTACGCCCGCACATGCGCACTCGTCAACGCGCAAACACATCGTCACTGAGTACTTTACCATAGCACACTGTTCCTGTAATCACACAAACAGCTAAAGAGTTCCATTTTAATGGCTTCTTCGCCACCAAAACAGGAAAAAATTGCAAACTTCTCCGTTACTGTCGGTCGCTCATCAACATCCGCACAGATTTAGATATACACACTTAGAGATTGCGGACATTTTGTTTTTTCACCTCGCTGCTTCCCGTTGCACCACATAGCCGCAGGATGTTTTCCCCGCGAGAGTAAACTTGACACAAACTGCAACCTGTTTGACTCCCAGCCTGCGCCGCTTGTGCCTCTAATCAGCTGCCTTCGGCACGAGTTGTCCTGCACAAATAGGGCCATTCACTTCCGGTGTGGCTGGTAGGCGGCCATGTTGTCATTGCCAGCAAGTCAAATGTACTTCTTGTAAATTAAGTTAAGAGAGAGTCATGTTTGGATTTATTCTGGCGCGATGGGCATCGTTTGATCTCAACGATTCTCTCGAAATGTGCCCGTGTTTGTGGGTTTATGTTAGCGTGTGTGTCTACGCCTGCAGCGCGTGCCACACCGTACGCTGTGCATAGTAAATGTATTAGTTAAAATCCTGCAGATAATAGCGATCCTAATGAAATTCATTTCGCTTCTTTAGAATGTCAGATTTCTAAACCGTTTGTTTCAGTCTGGCCATTGTGTGATCAATGGTCCAATGCAGAAGGAGGGGGGGGGGGGAATTGGTGCTTAACGTCCAGCCGCAAACTATGTGCATATCAGGACGGTGTTGCTTAGACAAAGTTTACGTGCTGCCACACGTGGGACTGATGGCGCAACACGGACCTCAGTCCCACCCAGTCACGTCATACTGACACCGGGCCAACCAGTCCTACTACTGTTCCCTGTAGTGACAGGCGTCTGGCAGGGCAGCTACTAGATTGCCAATTTTTAAGTCTGAAGTATGACTCGGCCGGGATGCGAACCACTGACCTCCCGCCTCGAAAGCGGACGCCTTAACCACTAGACCACCGAGGCGGTCAGTTCAGCAGGAAGACTTCCAATCAGTTTTCCAAACATTACGTCACGTCACGTCTCTCGGTTTAAAGTACAGCTGAAGGTGTACATTTGCTTGAAGGAAACAAAGTTTCCCGTGAAACCAGTCTGAGGCCAGTGCGTGACACGAAGCCTGTGCCAAAAATACAACTTCGCTTATTTAACAGAGGATGTGGGGTGGGGGATGGGTGGGGTGGGTGGTGGGGGGAGGGATGAAGAAAAACGAATGGTAAAAATTTTTAGAAAGGGTTATCCTCCAAGCGGCAGTCACCTGTTTTTCTTGTATATAACGAGTGGTAATAGTTTACTTTCCTACAGCATTAATTAGCATTTGAAAGGACGAAGAGGACGTCCCGATAACGACTGTGAAAGGTGGGGGAAGGAGATTACGAATAACACGTGCAGCGATTGAGCCAACACTCGCAATCAACTCACTCGTACTCGGTACATTTTTTTTTGGTGGTGGTGGTGTGTGTGTGTGGGTGGGTGGGGGGTGACCTCACGATCAACTTCGTGCGCTGCTAAGTATTCAGCGGTCAGAGGTTACGAACCCCGCTTACGAGCTGCAGGTGAGCGCTTTTTAATTTTTTCTCTCCGAAACTCTGGCAAATTATGGAGAACAGCTGTAAACAAGTTTTGGTAAATAATTTTCACTGTCGCATTTTGTTTTATGTTCAGCATTATAGCAACATGTCTTCTGTGCGAACTGGATCAGTTTTGAAAGATTTTTGTGACTTTTAATAACGTTTGGAGCATTGAACAAGCGCAGTGGCGTGGTTTGACTCTTCCGGCTTGAGGGAGCCGAATTTTTAGGAAATTGTCTTCTGCTACGTGTAATCTTAGTTTCTCAAGAACACTAAGGACTTTGTTGTACTTTGTGTGGAACGAATGAGTAGATATTGACCTCCCACTCTCTCTCTCTTTCTCTCTTTGCTGGGCTCTACTTGTTTGAAGATAAAAGGAAAGATTAAGGCTGTAGAGTAAGACGCTCGCTCATTAATGTTTACCCGATGTTGACATTTTTAAACCTAGCAAGAATTAGTACGAAGAACTGTATAGGTTTCCAGGACCAAAAGTTTGGGAGACGCGTACGATAGTTTAAAGTAAGGGACGTGTGAGGGGTAAAAATAAGTTTTTATTTGTACAGGGAGGCAATAGTATCTGGGTACAGAATGGACTTCCTCTAGGCTACTGGTAAGAGTTCATTACGGTACTTGGCTCAACGCTCTTATCAGTTTGTGCTAAGCGTTTCGTCAATAACGCAGCAACACACAGACGCGCCGTACGGTAACGATTACTACAACTACAACTGCTGGTCCAATCTCTCTAATGGTGGTGGTGTTGGTGACAAAAGTAGCGGCGATGGCGCAGGAGAGGAAGGAGTAGGGGAGAGCAGCGGAAATAATGTTTTCTTCACTTTTACTGAGATCAAAAACACTTTAGCAATCAACTAGAAATGCAAGAGGTGCACTTTGAATATATGCGACAGGTGTCAAAAATAGTAACACCAAAACCAAATGATGACTCGTAAAGGGATCGCCAATTATTCGAGCCTTGCATACACAAGGGTTCCCGTTACTGCATGCATCGCTATTCCAGCTGCTCACCGCATGGCTAGGGTAATTCCAAGTAAACATGTACCAGGAACAAGGATATAGGTCTCCACGTACAAATATCTGGACTATGATGCAATACATTGTCTTTTGCAGTCGTTTTATTCCCACACGATTTTGTGCCTCTTGCCCTGTTGCTCACGATGCTCAAATAAGTCCAACTATTTTTCTACTAACCCTCACCCAACATTTAAATAAAATATCCTGTAAATTAAACACATTACGTGTGACAATTTCAGCTGCTGTTTAAAGCCTACTTTTAACAATAAGTGCATGATTTGTTAACACGTTATTTTTGTTTTTCTCTCATCCCTTGTTGAAGGCAGTTTTAAAAATCCACTAAATTTGCACCACCACCACCACCACCACCACCACCACCACCACCACCACCACCACCACCACCACCACCACCACCACCTTTTGCCTCAGGACGGCGATGATTTGACTGGATATCCTGTTACGTCATAATTTTTCATCTGCCGGCTTACGTAACGGCGACTGTGATTGGTCGTAGCCACGTCGTAACTTAAGAGTTAAAACAAAACAACGCTGACAGGACGCTGGTGCTTTGTGGCCTGCACTACATTTGTTCCACACATCCTGAGGAGTTTTGAAGAAGGGCGGCCAGTGCATGACCTAGATATTTATATCTGCATGTATCCACGTGTGATTGCACGTCTCACCTGCAACGAGTAAAGAAAGAAAGAAAGAAAGAAAGAAAGAAAGAAAGAAAGAAAGAAAGAAAGAAAGAAAGAAAGAAAGAAAGAAAGCATTTGATTTGATTTCTTTAGATGGAAAAGGAGTTTTGTGAGGATGGAGAACACATGCAAGTTGCTGGCTGCTCATATCTATGCTGGCAGTCACAAAGGGAGATTCCCTTTTGGTTATCTGAGCGCAGACGAAAATATCTGAATGGCTAGCGCCACTGAATGGTATGGCAGTGGCGCAAACAGCTTTTAGCATACGCCTGTATATCATGCCTTGAAAGTTCGTTTGTCAGACCGAAGTCTTCCCTGTTTGTGGAGTCGATTTCAAAGCCGAGTCCAGAAACCAGTCCAGCTTATGCAGAGTTTAAACTACAGCCGGCCGCGAGCGCAGCTACATTTTGTGGACCGCTACCTGTGTTTGCGCGTGCCCAGGGAGGGCGCGGGTCGCCTCATGGTTGTGTGCAGTGGCATTTATATAAACCCAGAAACAACCGATCAAGCTATTAGCGTAAGACAAAATTTGTTTCGAAGCTTCCTCATTCAAATAAACAACAGGACCGGAAATAAGGAAACAAGGGTGGAGACGAAAGGATGAGATTTATTTGGGGGTGGGAGGGTGGGTGGGTGTATCGGGCTGTAGTTAAATAAATTAAAAACTCGCACTACCACAGCGATGAGAATGGGAACCGGAGCACGCACACAAGTAGGCCTACCGTTGCCAAGACCACCAGACGAGGTCTGCGCGTTTCGTCCACGGTCTGTTGAACATGATATGACCTGTGACTGACACGTGAAGGAGGCTGTCGCTTAAAAGTTTCTCTCGTGCCAGCTGAGGGTGATGGAAAATCGTAAGAGCCAGGACTAAAGGATATCTTTTCCATCTTTTTTTCCACTCCATCTCTCCGCTCTTGTTCTCGTCTTTCTTCCTGATCCTTTCCCTCCTTTCTTTCATTCTTTCAAATTCTTTCCCTCTTGAGAACGACAACTTCTTTCTGCCAACTACACAGTGTCCATCTGCATTCGAGCTGCATCCGTAGTGCTTTCCATCCCCTCAGTTTCGTTTCGATACGACCTTAAAGGTGATGAAAGAAATTTTCACTCTATAATGTAATGTCCCGGTCCCGTTCGCAAGAAACCCGAACAGTTCATTTTTCCATCGTTATTATGTCGTCCCAGGAGCAAATAGCTTATTTCAAGTTCGCCGTAACAGAGTTTCCAGAGACCGAGACAGAAAAAAAATCCGTTGTTCGGGAGTAAATCTAGTACCGTTTACATGCATAAGGAGCCCGGCCGGTCTGGTAGGTAACAGCTGAGGATGAACACCATCTTGCTTATTCACACACCCACAGAAGACAGAAAGAGAAAATCAACGTGAAGAACAAAATACCGATCTATAATATGTGAACCTGTATAAGACTATAAATCTGCTACGTACAGAAGGTGTATATGTGTGTGTGTGCGTGCGCGAGAGAAATAGTTGGACTAAAGATTCCGCCGCCAATTTCTGCTTGACCTTCCATCCCAACCTCGAACCCGCTGCTCCTCGTCCGACACCTGGCGGCCAGGCGACACAACAACGATGCGGGCGAGTGTGTAGCCGTTCACTTCGGAGGTACCATGACTTTCTGCTAGACGACTCCGCATTCGCGATAGCAGCAGGTCAGGTGGCGCAGCTGACAAGGACGACATCTTGGCGGAACCAGTTTCTATCTTTTTTGTGAACGTGTGATCCCACCGCCGTCTGCTCCAGTGTCTAGCCTTTGTAGCCGGCCCGCTTGTCAGTCTGCACACGTTGCCGAAACAACGATACCACGTGCGGTCCGGCAAGGCGGCTGATAGAACATCAAAAGGCGCAGGCGCTCGTCCGTAAGACGAGGGTAGTCGTGGTGAGTGGAATGGGGGAGGGGGGGGGGGTCGAAGTCGAAGACTGAACGGCGGCTGTCTAGATCCTTTGTACTTTTATCTTCTTGGGTACAGCCCGTGGGAAATGATCTTTCAGTTTAACAGCCGTTGACAGCGATGATCGGCGTCAATGCTAATAGCACAAATACCAGACGAAGAAGAAAAAAATGATGATAATGATGATGATGATGATGATGCAAAGGAAGAATTAAGTTACATACGTCTACCTTCCGATTTATTAAAAAGAATGTAAGACACAATTCACACAGTCCAGTACTTATTAAATCCTACACCGACAACCGTTTCTGCCGCTCGATCCCACAGTACCAGACCAGTCCTATCGGAACACAGGCCATCTTCAGATGGCCACTGATTACAGGGACGTACTCAAGTACATCCTCAGCTCGTTTATGGGGTGCATTTTCTACAGATGTCGGTGTTTACATTACAAAACGATGAAATGTCGTTACGACAGTTTTCATCATATTGATACCACATTCTATCAACCGATGTTAGAAGAAAACAAGAGTATTAACTATTGCAACTGCTTTTCGTGTCTATAGAGGCACACTAACAACTGCAGCCTCCAGCTATATCATTTCATTCTAAAGCTGTATGGTACCAGTCTATAATTCCATTCGGTAGCCCTACAATACATAGCTCTGTTATAATTCATTTTGTAGCTTCATCATGAATTTTATACCCATTTTGTTTGTAATCGCTATGGAAAGCTTACCTGATTGATGTCCTGACAGAAACTTGATCCAAAACCAATGTTATGGACACAAACATTGTGAAAAGTATATAGGTAGCGACTAGATCTGTACATATTGCATTAGTGCAACACAAATTCCCTTCTTGGCAACCCATACTATTGCCTGCAGCATGGGTCACCATTTTCTGGACTTTCATTATCTGAGTACTGCGAGAGTAGCATAGGCTAAGGGAAAGAACTGCACAAAAAACTATTGTCTTCTCGCCTATTTAACTCCCTTTGCAATCAGCGCCGGCTGGAGCAGTGTTGCAATCTTTTGCATGCGGCAGACGCATTCAGCACAAGTTAAAAACCTGTACGTTTGCAAAAACTGGGGTTTATTTGTTAATTAATAATATTTTATTACTAATGTTCTTCGTGATAGAGATGGATTGATGGATAAATACATTTGGAAATGGCATGAAGAAACCTTAGACCCAACCCCCACTCCAATATATAATCTTACAGTAATTATTTTAATAGTCAGGCTACAAAGATGTTATCACTATTAAAACTTTATGTGCTACAACTAAGTTACCATATGAAAAACAAGGTTTCCTGGGAACGTTTGTGACTGCCAAGTTCACCATTTAGAACTCTCAGTTGCACATCTCTGTCCATACTTTTCCTCTTTACATTAAATTATGCCAACAAAGCAAATGCTAGAAGCACATATGTTAATTTCAATTTGTACTGCTGGGATGTATTTTAATATCAAACTTTGACCAGGGCACCATTTGGAGCAGTTTGAAAATGTGCAAAATGGCAGGCACAAATCTTTTTGTCAGGCTGATGTGTGGTTTCAGTTCTTTTCACAAAATGCAGCCAGCCCAAAATTAACATAGTTCTACCCTGTAGAAAATACAATCAACATTTGAAGTTTCATTAAAATTTTATAACCATTTGAACCAGCAGGTTAGTCATGGTTTTTTTTGAGGGGGTCAACTACTAAATTCTTGCAGCGATGATGAAATTTATCATCTGCTCAGCCCCTCAAATTATTTCTATTTTTAAAAAAAAGTTCAATATCCTAGGACTGTGGATTTGTAGGACAAAAGTAGTTGTTACTATGGGACTACTGTGCCCAAACAGCTTAAAGTTGAACTTGTAACCAGCAAGTAAATGAAGAATCTTGAACAGCAACAAAAGCAATTATTTTATGCATGAATCTGAAGCCCTCAGATGAAGCTTTATGCAGCAGCATGCAGCCTCTACAAGAAATTCTGTTTGCAATGCATTTTGCCCAATCAAATTAGTGCCATGGCATGCTTTCAGAACAGCATACACAACACATTCTCTCCTCCCCTCCCCCAAACTCTCAACAAAGGAAAACAAAATTTGTTGTTAACAACACAGAAAGCTCAATTTATTTTTTTTGTTTTTTGTTTATACAGTGTTAAACTTTCAACAACACTTTTAAACAGCAATAAGTCAACAAATTAACACAAATGAATGCAACAAGTACCATTCAGGAAGCCTTGCAGCAGGTTGTCAACAAAATACATGTACGACCTTCAACATGTCAAGCAGCAGTGAGTTTGTAAGAAAGACATCTGTGATAGCATTACAATAGTGTTTATAAATTGCGAGGACATCTGTGATAGAGTGACAGTTGTGTTCATAATGTTACATCTCTTCTTTTTTTCCCCTCCTACTTTTCAAATAGCATTTATGACACAGTGCCTTCTGCTCAAACTGAAATCTGGATTTCTCCATCCTACATGAAAGAAATAGAACTGCAAGCCATAAAGAAGGCAGGAGAAAGACTGTAGTACAAAATACGAGTTTTCATGATGATAGGAAAATCATAAGCTTTACGTCAGGGTGCCAGAAAGTGCAGACGACAATCACAGAGAACAGGTCAAAGATATAGTATGAGCTGTCGTGACAATCAAGCTTTTTTGGAATGAACCATGTAAAACCTTTTTATCAGGTGGTCAGAGCAACTAAGAAGTGACTGAGAAAAGTAAATTAATCTACGACTTACATTTGTTTGAACAGAAAACAGAAGCCTTCAGATTTCATCCATACCATGGAATGTAACAAAAAGACTTGAACAAATTACCCCGTGTGGCAAAAACTTCACAAAAAATAAATGCATAATGAATTCTTGCAGTAAACCCGAAAAGGGCAGGCAGAATGAAAGGCACTCTACAGCCAGCTTATGTTTATTCCTAGTTTGCAATGGTTTAACCATTAACAGATCTCATTATGTATTTCTGCATCAGTGTGATTTTACATATTCGTGCACAATGCAAAGGCAGTAAAAGAGAGGGTTAGGCGAGAAGAAAAATTCCATATTCCTAGCAGTTGAAGTTTATGCTGGCATGCATTTCACTTGGCTTATGCTTGTTTAAAGTCTTCTGAGCAACATCTTTATCACAAACAATACTGTGTTAGCACTCAAGACAATGAACTGCACATGGTATTTGGCCGACCAGTACCAAAACAAAAATGCAGACTGACACTGCAGGGACAAAAGCTGTTAATGAGAGCTTGCCAAGGAGGAACAATATGCAACTGTAGATGACCAGACTTTTGCATGCCACAGGGGCTAGATACAATCAAAACCTCGCTTGACAGTGGCTAGTCCTGGGGACAATATTTCCTTTCTATAATATTGCAATGAGGTCCTAAAACACAAAAGCCTATGGACGTCAATGCCACTTGGAAATGGCCATTAAGATAAATGTTAGTATGTGGCCGTATTGCTCACCTTGACTGAAGATTCTAAGTTTGTCCAGTGAAGATTCAGTAAGTAGAAGTATTGCAAATAAACACATCATCGTAGGATATTTAAACCACTCCATTGTAATACACAAATAATCTTTGTTTTCTGTTTGTTTTAAGATCTGCTGGTATCTCTGGATCCAAATTATACTCATTTTCTCACCTCTCACAAGAACAGCATGAACATTTCTGAGAAGCAAAAACATGCAACAAAGTCCGTGTGCCCACTACAAAATTGCAAAGCATTTTCAAAGCTGTGGTTTTAATCTCTTAACCATTCAGCAAAAAAAATACTGGTTTGGCTCAGAACACAACAATGCACCTCAGATGCAGGAAACACAATCAAAAACCAAACCTTAATGAGGGAGAAAAATCAATTCAGGACTGATAAAAGTGTTGTAATTTCCCATACACTTTATTTTGATGATATACTAGTGAAAAAAAATGTTGAACCCTAATCCCGAAAAGGCCGATTAAATGAAAGCTTTCGCCTATGACAATTACAGATCTGAAACTTTGCTTGAAATTTTTTTGAAGTGTTTATACGGTAACATTTTATTGCATTGAACTGCATTGCATTTTGAAAAATAAAATGTATTTATCAGTAAGCCACCATATTATACACTATTAGAAGTGTTGTGTTCTTTGACAGCTTCAGCACAGTTTAGACGCAGGCTTTGAAACAATGCAAAAATAAAAGCTGGTTTTCACGTTGTCATTGTGCATTTCACAAATATATATATATATTTTTTTCAACACACATGTAGATTTTGTTCCAAAAACACACAAAAAATTTGCAACAAAGGTGGTGCTGAGCAGAAAGTAACGATGTTGAGAGAGCCAAAATACACAGATGCAGCTTATCTTGCATGCTTGATGTTTGGTTTCTAAGCCCTTTTGTGGTAAATGAGGACAGCTGGCTTGAAATCTGGAGAAGCAGTAGGAGACAACAGCTGACAGATTATCTTGTCATGAAGTCCAGTGTCAAAACCCTGAGCAGTCACCCGGTCTCAGCCATGTGGGCATGAACCATAATGTGGGTGCAGCTCAGGTGAGATGGTAGCAGACTGACTGGCAGAGATGACTAGATTTGCACAAGCTTTTGTGAGGCCCAGATACAGCTGCTGACAACAAGGAAGCTAGTGTGCAGCAAATGTGTTTATTCACTCTGCCTTGACAAGAGCCATAAGTGTGAAGTTGATCTCATCAGGATCTCTGGCCATGAACTCACGTACAACCTTGACAGTGTCCTATTCAAACAAATAAAACAAATAATTAGAAAGCAAAAAATGACAGCATATAATAAACATGAGCGCATAAAACCCAACTCTGAAAAGGTAATTTTTCTACTGTAAAATTAGTTTTAGTAGTTTTAGAATTGTAAAGTTAGCACTTGTAATTCTTACCTCAAGCAAAGTGTCAGAGCTGGTTTTGCCATGGCTGACTGGAGCATCTTTGCGACCATCTGCAGAAAACAGAAGCTCATAGTCACAATTTCCACAAAAAAAAACAGTTTAGAATTACAGCGGTAATACTGCATACATGAGTCACTTTATGTTTGAAAAATATATATAAGAATTCTTCCAACAGCTAAGAATAAGATCACACTGCTATACATATGAAAATTAAAACCTTGTGTCATGATCAATAATGTGTAATTAGCTGTAAAATCATATCTTTAAAACATATAAAGATACAGAAAAGACATTGGTATTATTGGATTAAGAAAAAAGTTATACCTAAACAGAAATAAAACTCCCCACAAAAGTTCTACTTTAAGCATCTTTTAAAAGTCTCATGATGTCTTTATCTTGCATAAAATGGTATCACAATTAAAACAATGTTTATAAGACATTATTGTGTTTTCAGTGTCATAGGTGAAGCATGCGAAGTGCACAAGTGAATTATTTAACCTACTGCATTCACAGACTAATAATAGTCTAGTATTTATAAAGCACCTAAGCACCCTTGATTTAGGCGCTAATAGACAAAGTACAAACACATGCACACAACCACAACCGCACACACACAGAAATGTGCACATACATTATCAAAAATAAAGGGTAAAGAGATACGTTTTAATGTTGGATTTGAAAGATGAGAAGAAAGGAGAGTGATGTGAGAGGGCAGGCTTAACTCTTTCAATGCGGTGGCCCTAGACTGTTACCGTTGCGTTTTAATCTATTTACCAGATTTTACAAATTGCGCGCATCTTCCAGAAAGCAGTTGAAGGGAAATGACCACATCTGATCAGTAGCTCAGGCAGTTTTCTTTTATATGGTTGTTTCCCAATTGTGGTTTTTACTGCTAAAAACAAAGGTATTCACATAACCTCTTCTGCTGAATCACACCACTGTCAAAGATGGCAGAGCGTTACTTTTTGGGAGCACTCAAGCACTTGGAAACAAGTAATGTGGTTGATCTGCTGCATTGTGAAGGGGACACTAGTGTTTTTCCTGTAGAGGACATGCCCAGCAGTGAAGAATATATTTTTTTCCCTCGGCTTGAGAATCAGAGGAGGGAGACAGATAAAGTGCGTGACTGCTTGTCCAGACTTTCAAAAATGGATTTTCATGTACCCTGTTGCAGATGAATTTTACGTTTCTTTTACAAAACAGCAAAGTCCATTGTAACTAAAGTTTAGTTTACTTTGTTTTTATCTTTAAAACTCAGTTTGTTTCAACCTTCTAGCCTATACCGTTTTTTTTTTTTACAAATTTTTAAACATGCCCCCCAAAACATCAGGCACATAGGATAACATTGTCAAAAGGTGACCTGCATTCGCCAATGGGAGGAAAATTGGTAACCTTGAGAAAAGTGCAATCATAGATGATCAACTAAACATTTTGATACATGAATCTTTGCTGTAGCATGAACAAAAGCTGAGAGATTTACAGTTCAGGATGGGGGTTATCTGCTTCCACAACCGAGACTTTCTGCAGGTCAAAATTATCCTCACATTTGATTTGATATTTATAACTTGGTCATTACTGTTTATGCAACAAAAAAGTCAGCAAGATGGCAGCACTGCTTAGATCTGTTTTCTGTAACATCCTCAGCTTCCACTGCTGTATACATCCAAGCAGTGGTACACAAAATTTCACTTTGTGCAAAATAACATGAATTTTCAAATACTTGTTAACTTCTCGATTCTGCTGGGAGTAACCAAACTTTATCAAGATATATTAATTCCCTGTTATCTTTCAAATTTTGTTATAATCTTTCGTAAATTTTATATGTTACAAAATGGCTGGTCGTCACCTACATCTGATTTCCAAGAAAATCCTCTAAACAGAGAAGAAGCACTGTCTTTAACAGGTTTCAGCAAACCACTGTCACTAGACAGCTAACATAATGAATGTGAATGTGAAGATGCCAAAGAACGTGAAACAAGAAGATAAAAAGCCCTTGAGCAACAGTGACTCTGACATACCCATTTCATACAGATTTCCATCCACATTGACAAAGGTGACAAAGTGAGGATTTACGCTGACATCACGTGAAGGTGCCTGAAAACAGACAATGCAAAAAGCCATATTCAGAGCAAATTACGACATTCCAACAACACTTCATATTAATCGTGTCTGCAATAGACCATGAACACCACAGTGGAACCTTGCTCGTGCATACCACTGCAATTTTGATGCAGCTGTCAACCGCTTCTCCTTTGCAAATGACAAACAAATGCAACATAGATTTGCACTTTAATGAAACAAAATTAATGATTCATCCCTTCTAATGCTTACCAGTCTGTTGCATTCACTGCTTTAGCTCCAACACCATTGCATGTGCTAGCTTCACGTCACTTAAATTATAAAATGAATACATTTCACTTGGTGTATACTTCTGAATAGTTTTGGTTTGATGGAAACTTCAGCATCTGATTCAACAGAGCACTAGCCTCTGATGCTCAGCAAAAGAAGATGGGCAGCAACCTGCTGCTAAAGGAAGGTGGCAGTTAAAACAGTGAGTTAAAAGAATATAGCAAAATTATGTTCAGAGAATAGTTTAAATTTTAAAATCCAGTGAACAGGTCCATACCTGTTTTTCTTAATTACATTCAGAGGTTTAAGTGTAAAATTCAGCGAGCACATCCATACCTCTGTGTCTCCTTCTTGAGCACTTTCTTCATGCGCGGATCCCATTTCCTGCCAGACAAAGCATCAGACAACAACAGTATCATTACAGCACACTCACCTAAAAGCAGTCACATCATCAAGATCAAAATGTTAACCCCCCCCCCAGCCGCCACCCAAGCTTCCATGCACAGAATCTTTCAATCCCTAATATATACCCTTTAAAATCTAAATAATAATCACACCCAAATTTTTGGCAAAAATTAAAAAATGTCCGGAAACAGCATTAAGGGGGCCGTCATATCGTGATTCACCTGTGAGTTACCCTGCCACATCTCAGTGATTCACGACCAATTTGGGTCATGCAGTTGCTGCATTGCTTGCCAAGTCAATGACACGGTCACTTACTGGCTGCTATATTGCATTTCGCGAGCGATCTGGATTGCTCACTTCAAAGAATGGTCAATCAGAGGGGAATACAAATCTGACCCAACCTTGACAGGTACAACTTCACTAGCAATCGCTGACCCCAGTCACCCAGTGATCGCTCCAGTGTGGCAACTAGCCACAGTGAGTGGCCTAGTGATCTGGGTCAGCAACTGAGATGAGCAACTAAGATCGCTCGCCCATTGTTCTAATGTGTAGTAATATGGCAGTATACTGTTTAAGCTCTGTAATGCACTTCTTTTGCTTTTTTAAACTATATGGAGCATCAAATGCAGTTAAACATTAAGAGAATAGTCTAAGAAAAAAAAGGAACAAGCGACTGCCACTTGGAGATAAACCTAAGTTAACAAAAAATGGAACTGAGGCACGTTAAATTAAATGACAGATGACACAGACAGCCAACAGTTTCAGGGCATTACCCCTTCATCAGGACAATACAAACACAGAGACAAAGACTGATAAAAGCAGAAACAGATGAAGGCAAAGATAAAAAAAAAACAGGCACTTAGCTGGGTGAAGCAAAGAGAAATAGATAGTACTCGTAGGGTAAAACTGAATGGACAGGGCAGACTCACATTAAGAAGTTTCTAGCGTGGGAAGTCATGCTTAGTGTCAATAAAATCACGACCAGCCTCTGTGGTCATGGCCAATTGCATGGTGGGTAACGGGGAAGGAGAGGGAGAGGGAGCAGGTGTGTGTGTGTGTGTGAATGGAAGTTACAAATGGGGTTAGTTACTAAAGTGGAGATACATGTAAAAAGGAGAGGGATAGATGAACAATGGATTATAAGCTGAAAGTATGTGGTTCAGGGAGAGAAAACCAAGTGTGTGTGTGTGTGTTAGTATTTTAGGTTCAGCCCTGTGGGCGCCATAGTGCCAAAGTGGGAGCTAAAGTAGGACTCCATATTCCTGCGGTCAGTGCAGTCACCATTCATCTGCCATATGGCACAACCCTCACGTTGTCTGCTGTGTGGGAGTGTTTTGAAATGTGATAGCATGATCTGTGAAGTATGAGCAACTGTGAGTAGGGCATGAATTGCTGTATTTTATCAACAGAAAACATCAGATATATCACTATTATAAAACTACACACATCACAGACCATTTTTGGGGGAAAACATCAATTAAAAGCATCTCTCCACCTGATCATTTTCCAGAAATTTGGCTCTCTCCTCTGGACTCATGCTCTTTGTTTCTTTCAGAAATGTGCAGAAATGTTTATTTTCTGTAGAAGACAAGATTCAAAGCATTTGAACTTTTCCCTCACAATTTTTAACAAAGAACGTACCATTGGCTGTGTCTGAAAAGATTAATGGATTTTGAAGATGCATCCCTGGTTTTCTAAAAGCCACAAATAAGTGATCAGTTTTACAAGCATGATATTTCTGAAACTAACCAATACTAATGGGCACCATCTTGAGTCCAGCATTTGTAGGCATGTGCCATGAACAGAAAATAAAAATATGCTATAAAATAGTCTTGAAGTGTTTTTCCCCTTAAAAGTCTTTTCAAATTCTCACAATAGTAAATCATTCAAAGACCACAAGTTAGATGAAGCGTGAATCCTGGCTTAATTGTTTCTCACCATCAAATGTAATTTTGTCCTCATTATTGGCAAGGGCATGCACTAAAGCCACAGTCCCACAAGCATTGCCAATTGTTTGCCTGATGAAATAAGCACTGGATGGGTAGGAAGGATCAACTTCTCCAATTTCTTTACTCTTGGCCTGCAGGACAAAAGAATTGTTTCATGTCTTCGGCATTTAACATCCAAGATTCTGAAATACTTGATATACCACAAACATTAAGAACTTAAATGTTCCATGACAGCACTGTGACATAACCATCCTGTCTTAGAAAGAACTTAAGACAAATTACTGCCTTTTTTTTGGTGGTTGTTATTTTGATAGTAAGAATGTCGGAAAAAATCAGATATTATTAGGAATCTTTATATTTGGTAGCTAACATTTCTTACGAAAACAGCCACAGGCATTACATTTTCTGTCAGTGGGTACAGCAATATCACTGCAGCCTGAGGCTTTGGCACCATCATCAGCATCTCATCATCCAGTCCATAGACATCCACAAACTGCCAGGTGCTGCTTACTCCCAGGTTCTGGATGTACTGCATACACACATGGACATTCACAGACATGCGTGAGCACGCGCACACACACGCACCATTTAATATGTCAATATTATGGAAGAACTGGAAATGAAAAGTTGGCAAGAAGTGTTGCCAATGTATGATGAAGAATAAATTATAAAAATGAGAAATTGGATCAAATAACCTTTTTTAGTTGGATAAGTAAAGACTTTAGACTCTGAACGTTTAATACAAAGACACGTTTCTGACACAAGTTTAAAAAAAAACATAGCACATAATAGCTCTTATGTTTTCTGCACACTGGTGCCACTCATGCTAATTCACCCATACAATCCAGCCCAGCCAAACTGTAAGCACATTTTCGAAGCTATTTCATTTAACAAAAAAATTGGTACCACGAATCATCAATATCAAAAAGTTTATTCCATTACACATTCTATATCATTCTACAACAGTGTCAATCTGATGCAATCTATATTTAATGTATAAATCTAATGTTCCCTTTGGTATGTTTAAAACTTTCTTAAAAAAACTGGTTGTGCTGGTATAAACTAAAGTCACAGCGACATTATTAAAATGTTGGTATTATTGTACTTTAGGATGGGAAATGAAAAAATGTAAGTAATGGATTAATGCTGCTGATTATCATAAAATGAATTACAAGATGTGTTGCCTCTTAAGGTTAACCTCTGTTGCTTCCTGTTCAACATTCTAGGTTTTCCCTGACCGGCAAACTCTCAGAAACTGAATATGAATATTTATAGAATATTTTTAACGTGGTAACACATCCTGCACATGCGATACGCGGACATTACATTGTCAACCACCCCCCAACCCCCGGCAAATTTCCGCCTTCATTTATCCAAATTGTGCACATAAATTTGAATGATAGATATTGAAACGCAATACAACAGTTATCACAATCACGTTTTACTACATACGCAATGGCTGACTCGCCTTGGGTGTAGGCTTACCTACCACAGTGAAGTATTTTTATTTTCTCGGAAAATTAATAGTAGTTGAGGTTTATCGAAAAATTGATCTGGATAAAACGACACAGCTTATCAGAACTATTATTTTGTACACTAGTACTTTAAACATGTATGTACACATAATAATTATCATATCAAGCATACTGCATTGCGCAGTACGACTGCAGACATCTCATTTTCATGAGAACGCGCCACGCTCAGGTCACAACACCCCGCAGAAATTTCATTATTTGCAGACGACAATAGAATGAGTTCGAACACCAACCTTGTTGAGGACCTGAAACATAAACAAAACAAGATATTACTACTTAATACTGCTTCAAAAGCTTACACTCCTCCCAGCTGTAGATAATCCTTTACTCCATACACTCACAATATTCAAAATAATATGCACAAAATACTTGCTTTTGGGTTTGATTCAAGAGGAATCCAACGTTGCGACGCCATATTGATGCCGGTATACCACGTGGTACTTCTTATGGCCTTAGGAACAGTCAAGGCCGTAGCAGGGTTAACGCGTTCTGACATATATATTGTAATAATTCTGACGCATTCACGAGATTTGAGCACGGATCACACTGATTCAGCTGAATTTTTCAATGGATCACTACGTATAGGGATTGATACAGTTAAAAACAAACCTATTCCAACTTCCTTCAACAAGAATAGGGATCAAGTCAATCTTCACCCGGACTTTCCTTATTTAGTATGCACATCGACCCTTCGAGAAGCGCGGACCCAATAATTAGATTGTACATACCAATTTTTGTTCTGTCATTTACTTTTGTTCTCAGTCAAACCGAGTGAATCAAATTCTCCGATCGATGTTTCTAGAAGTTCAGTTCGTTAACTACACATATTGGTTTCATTCACTCTCTTTTCAGTCAAATCAAGCGGTGGATTCTTGCAAGGAAATTATAGTCCCTCGAGATCTCTCTCTTTGCGTGCCTGCGTGTGTAAGGTGTGTATACACGCGTGCGTCCTCGTTCACCTCCCCATAGCGATAATTTATGCTTGCAAGCTGTCACTGACATAGAGAGTTCGGATATTATATTAAAATTGTTATACAGTAACAATAATATTATTGGCTGCAGCTGACACGCGGTAATCGGGGAAAGATTCTGAGTATTGGTCCCTTTTCCTGCTCCATAAAATCATCCCCTTTTAAACTACATCCGTATATTTACCTTTTCACCTCTGTCCCCGTTGCATACTTCCATGGTGTTAACATAACCAACCAAAATTTAACCGCAACTCCCCCACTAATTACCCAACTCCTCTCTCCCGGCTGTTTCCCCACTCATCCAGTCTCTCCCTCTCCTATTCTCTCCCACCCCCATCCTCACCCTGCAGCATGGGCGTGTCGTAATAACGAGAGGAGAGAGGAACAACTAGATTTTTTGCGAGTGCTTAGTTCGTTATGAATTTTATTTTTAAAACGTATTTACTATTTTTGTTTGCTTTAAAGAATGCCAAGCCCTGTATAAAACCATTTCTGCCCCTTTAAGAGTCTGAGTCCAATATTCTAAGTTTATATGATGGTTGGTCGATCTCCAGCTGTTCTAGTTCCTTAAGGCTGTTGGTTCGAAAGTTATAATTAGTATGGCGTTGCTTCAGAAAACACACTGTTCGAGAGGGGAACAAACATTGTGTGTAAACATAACCATTTTTTAAATATATAAAATATACTCTTGCATTGACTAATACATATTTTAAATTTTGAAATCGTCTTTTTTTGTTTTACTCCAGAGGTGCGTGCGTGCGTGCGTGGTAGGTCGACCATGCTGAAATATTTGCCGATGTGTGCGCAATTCGGCCGTGGTTTAATTTTTTTAAAAAATGTCACCCCGGAAGATATACGGCGTATATAGTTATATCTTCTCGCGTTCCCCGTGGATGGAGCGTAGAGTGAACAAAACTAGACGCAACTGCGGCTAGCTTATAGTTTTAAAAGAGGTTTCGTCAACCACTCTTGTCAGAAGAGATGAACGCAAACGAATCTACAATTAAGACAGCCCTTCAGCTAAATGCTACAGAAGAAACAAGTGGTTCACCACGTGGTCAAGGGACAGTATCCCAAGAGCAGTTTGAAGCCCTTGTCAGTGTCCTGACATACGTGTACGCAGTGCTCGCCGTCTCTGCTTTTTTGTTCAGCATCCTGAATGCAGGCGTTTTAGGGTTCAGTAAAAAAAGAGGCTCTTTCATGTACTATTTTATCGGACTGTCTATCGCAGATGCCGTGGTTGCGTTTTGTGCCGTGGTGTACCTGGGTGTTGTGTGCTTCAGTCCTGTAGGTAGCTTCGCAACGCTGATTGTACAATATTATTTTAACACCTTCGTCAGCACATCGGCCCAAAGAGCGGGAGCCTGGCTCAACGCACTGGCGTGTCTCGAACGATTCCTAGCCATTGCGTTCCCCTTCAAGGCAGCTTTGATCACCGTGACGTCTCGAAAAACTCTAACTTTAATCGTGGTAGTTGTGTTTGTGACATCATTTCTCGCCCACATCTTTGTAAATCTTCAGTTCAATGTACAGCTAGTGGGCAACAACACATATGGCCTGGTACCAACGGAACTCATGCGAATCAACTCCGACATATTCCAGGTCACATCTTTCGTTGTTCGCGTGAGCTTCTTGTACGCTCCGCTTGTTATAATAGTTCTACTCAACGTTGTCATGGTGATTGTACTCAGAGTTCACGTGACACAGTTCGACCTGCGGGCTTCACGAGGACACAATGGTCCGACCCAAGAGGGCAAAGGTCACGACAACAGATCTAGACGAGAACCAAACTCTGAAAACCAAGTGACCAAAATGGTTCTCTTACTCAGTTTCTCAGTTGTCATGCTCCAGAGTCCCTACACAATTAACACTAGCATCGGGACTGTGCATTCGGACTACGGGGCCTTGAAGAGAGAGTCAAACCTGTTTCTTATTCTGAATTATGCTTTGTTTCAGCTTGCGGTGCTGAACCAGCCGGTTATTTTCGCGGTAAGCATCATTCACAGTCGCCAGTTTTCAGATGCGTTTTGCCGGCTTTGGTGGAGATGTCTACAGAGGTCAACAGTTCCTGATACAACAGCAACAGAAGTCACTCGTCGTTTCATGACAGTATAATCACAGAAACGTCTTTAGATTTTTTTTCTGTTTTGCAGCTAATGTAGTATACACAACCGTGAATGGAGCTTGTAAGAAATCTTTATAATACTGCAATCAAGGGTTGTACTAACTGTCTACTACCCACTTAATGAATGTTCTGGGTTCTCGACATGTTGGCTAGGTGGTCTCACCAAATTCAAAATCAGTGTATTTAAATCAATCAAAAGTAGTACCTATCCGTCCACTTGTCCCTTGTAAAAAGGTAAAGCCTGTTCCGTGAGCATTTTTGTAAAGGTCGCAGAGAAGCGGGATGTTTGAGACCCAAACTTCCCCTAACCCATGGGCAGGATCGTGAGAGTGGTGCCCATCTCCTCTCCATCGATGTCACACGTCCCCTAACCCATGAGGCAGGATCGTGAGAGTGGTGCCCATCTCCTCTACCTCGACGCCACACCTCCCCTAACCCATGGGGCAGGCATATACCCATCCCAGCTGGGTGATCAGTGGAGGAAAGGGTGTGCTGCGGCGCACGAGTTTCGAACCAACCTGGGTTCGCGCCATCAGGTTCGAAAACTCTCCCGCGCTCTAATCATGCGCTAGGCCATTCACTTCCGCGTCTTAACTAAAGCACAATCGATTTCTGAAGTATTTGATCTGTAGGCGAAGCATAACAAAGATAGAACAAAGAAGAAAGAACTATCAGATGAGTTCGGGAATCACCTTGAAGACAATGCATAGACGTTTGAACAAAGGGAAATAACACGATGAGTTCGGGAATCACCTTGAAGACAATGCATACAAGTGTGAACAAAGTGAAATAACACGCATCATATAACTCATGTAAAATTAAGACATTGGTGTCTCTACAGTGCTCTGTCTTTTTTTTTAATAGAATTTTTTAGAATTTATTGTTTTCTTCCTTCACCCTCAATGGGGTATGAAGACAAGACATAAGCAACAGTACACCCAAGCAATAAAAAGGTGAGCAGAAATTCACTTTGATAAGCAAACGAATTAACAACCAATTTTTAGAGGCTCGCAAGAGCTTGCTATAAAGTGAGTGCAAACAAAAATACAGTTATCCGTGTCCACAAACGTCTTTAAGTAAGATTTTAATAAAACATGATAGATTTGTAAGCAATCGTTTGCTCCCTGTTGAGAGCAGGCAATGAAATTTGTAAGTATTAGGGCAGTTTCTGTAGTAATAAGGTAGCCGTTTGTTTCGGTCATCCTTAAATTTATCGCAGCAAAATAAATAATGACGTGTAGACGAAAGAGCTTGCAGAAGAAAAGAAAATGTAAATAAACTGAAATAACAATGAGAGCTTTAATATTGTATTTTTTGTCGCCATCAGGCGCCTTTCACGAAGAAAGTATTTTTGAGCTGGAAGCTATATAATAAATGAAATAGAATCAAAGCGTCGCAAGGTAGTTTTAGTACCATCATACGTATTAAATTTGCATTCTTTAGATTTTTGCTTGGCATTTTCATTTAACATCAGGTAGGTTTAGAATTTAAGCTTTAATAGAAGATGGTCAGAAATGAAGATTTCTGGCAAGGGATTAAAGAGTTAGCGTAATAGAAAATACCCCGAAAAAATCGGGCACAACATGCATGCAGTCATTCATTGTTTGATACCAGGACCCGTGTGTACACGACGAGGTTAGATCTATTCCAGGATAGGCCTAATGGTTTGTGACTGGTTTGCAACCAGTTTTCGGTAAGTTAGTTCTACCTCCCTTATAAGACCAGTCGAGGCCTTGGTGCACAGTATCAGACATTTCCTGAGCTTTGAGAAAAACTAGACGCGGGATAAGACATCCTCAAGGGCAAGAAAATAATTTTAAAAATAGATTTTTTGATGAATTCATAATTTCATTTTTTATATAATCTTTGGCTTTTCTTAAGGTCTCCTTGGAGCCATTTAGTTTCTAAAACCCTGATACGATATTGTGATGAAGGACAGAATGTTAAAAACAATGCCTTTGAA
>SMGT01012339.1:146131-160946 GCA_004794575.1 Lanistes nyassanus
TTGTGCCATTTTAATTTATACTCTTTCGCATGACGAGGCAACTTGGCGTTCTTTAAATTTTCAAGCCACTTTTTACAAAGTGCATAGGAATCTTTTGATTTTTCTGGATTTGGGATCCCAAAAAAGCTTTTGTGGCTTCCGTCTACATTAAACGATTTGCACTGTTCGTTGAAACAGCCGAACGCACTGTAGCATGTTGAAGAATGCTTCTGGAGAACTGACGTCACCAGACCAGACGACAGCAGCGATATTTTGCTTTCATTCGCGAAAGAGTACCACAACATGGCGACGTCGGTGTGCCATTATTTATCGATATTAAAACGTGAATTGTATGGAAATAGTACCGATGCAGCTTGAAATTTATGGTTGACAAGACTCACAATATCAATATCTATGAATTCATCTCAAATTGCGTCTAGTTTTAAGTTTCCCTTTAATGTTTAAATCTAATGTTCCCTCTGGTATGCTTAAAACCTTTTAGAAAACTGGTTGTACTGGTATAAACTAAACTCACAGCGACATTATTAAAATGTTGGTATTATTGTACTTACTTTAGGATGGGAAATGAAAAAAATGTAAGTAATGGATTAATGTTGCTGATTATCATAAAATGAATTACAAGATGTGTTGCCTCTTAAGGTTAACCTCTGTTGCTTCCTGTTCAACATTCTAGGTTTTCCCTGACCGGCAAACTCTCAGAAACTGAATATGAAAATTTATCGAATATTTTTAACACGGTAACACATCCTGATGAGATACGCGGACATTACATTGCCAACCCCCCCCCCCGGCAAATTTCCGCCTTATTTATCCAAATCGTGCACATAAATTTAAATGATAGATATTGAAACGCAATACAACAGTTATCACAATCACATTTTACTACATACGCAATGGCTGACTCGCCTTGGGTGTAGACTTACCTACCACAATGAAGCATTTTTATTTTCTCGGAAAATTATATAGTAGTTGACGTTTATCGAAAAATTGATCTGGATAAAACGACACAGCTTATCATCACTATTATTTTGTACACTCATCCCAGCTGTAGATAATCCTTTACTCCATACACTCACAATATTCAAAATAATATGCACAAAATACTTGCTTTTGGGTTTGATTCAAGAGGAATCCAACGTTGCGACGCCATATTGATGCCGGTATACCACGTGGTACTTCTTATGGCCTTAGGAACAGTCAAGGCCGTAGCAGGGTTAACGCGTTCTGACATATATATTGTAATAATTCTAACGCATTCACGAGATTTGAGCACGGATCATACTGATTCAGCTGAATTTTTCAATGGATCACTACGTATGGGGATTGATACAGTTAAAAACAAACCTATTCCAACTTCCTTCAACAAGAATAGGGATCAAGTCAATCTTCGCCCGGACGTTCCTTATTTAGTATGCACATCGACCCTTCGAGAAGCGCGGACCCAATAATTAGATTGTACATACCAATTTTTGTTCTGTCATTTACTTTTGTTCTCAGTCAAACCGAGTGAATCAAATTCTCCGATCGATGTTTCGAGAAGTTGAGTTCGTTAATTACACATATTGGTTTCATTCACTCTTCTTTTCAGTCAAATCAAGCGGTGGATTCTTGCAAGCGTACGCATAGTCCTTCACATGCGTGAGTAAAGGAATTGCGTGTGTAAGGTGTGTACACGCGTGCGTCCTCGTTCACCTCCCCATAGCGATAATTTATCCTTGCAAGCTGTCACTGACATAGAGAGTTCGGATATTATATTAAAATTGGTATATAGTATATAGTATAATATTATAAAATAATATTATTGGCTGCAGCTGACACGTGGTAATAGAGGAAAGATTCTGAGTATTGATCCCTTTTCCTTCTCCATAAAATCATCCCCTTTTAAACTACATCCGTATATTTACCTTTTCACCTCCGTCCCCGTTGCATACTTCCATGGTGTTAACATAACCAACCAAAATTTAACCGCAACTCCCCCACTAATTACCCAACTCCTCTCTACCGGCTGTTTCCCCATTCATTCAGTCTCTCCCTCTCCCATTCTCTCCCACCCCCATCCTCACCATGCAGAATGGGCGTGTCGTAATAACGAGAGGAGAGAGGAACAGCTAGATTTTTTGCGAGTGCTTAGATAGTTATGAATTTTATTTTAAAAACGTATTTACTATTTTTGTTTGCTTTAAAGAATGCCAAGCCCTGTATAAAACCATTTCTGCACCTTTAAGAGTCTGAGTCCAATATTCTAAGTTTATATGATGGTTGGTCGATCTCCAGCTGTTCTAGTTCCTTAAGGCTATTGGTTCGAAAGTTATTATTCGTATGCCGTTGCTTCAGAAAACACACTGTTCGAGAGGGGAACAAACATTCTGTGTAAACATAACCATTTTTTAAATATATAAAATATACTCTTGCATTGACTAATACTTATTTTAATTTTGAAATCGTCTTTTTTTGTTTTACTCCAGAGGTGCGTGCGTGCGTGCGTGTTAGGTCGACCATGCTGAAATATTTGCCGATGTGTGCGCAATCCGGCCGTGGTTTAATTTTTAAAAAAATGTCACCCCGGAAGATATACGGCGTATTTAGTTATATCTTCTCGCGTTCCCCGTGGATGGAGCGTAGAGTGAACAAAACTAGACGCAACTGCGGCTAGCTTATAGTTTTAAAAGAGGTTTCGTCAGCGACTCTTGTCAGAAGAGATGAACGCAGACAAATCTACAGTTAAGACAGCCCCTCAGCTAAATGCTACAGAAGAAACAAGTGGTTCACCACGTGGTCAAGAGACGGTGTCCAAAGAACAGTTTGACGCCCTTGTCAGTGTCCTGACATATGTGTACGCAGTGCTCGCCGTCTCTGCTTTTTTGTTCAGCATCCTGAATGCAGGCGTTTTAGGGTTCAGTAAAAAAAGAGGCTCTTTCATGTACTATTTTATCGGACTGTCTATCGCAGATGCCATGGTTGCGTTTTGTGCCGTGGTGTACCTGGGTGTTGTGTGCTTCAGTCCTGTAGGTAGCTTCGCAACGCTGATTGTACAATATTATTTTTCCACTTTCGTCAGCACATCGGCCCAAAGAGCGGGAGTCTGGCTCAACGCACTGGCGTGTCTCGAACGATTCCTAGCCATTGCGTTCCCCTTCAAGGCAGCTTTGTTCGCCGTGACATCTCGAAAAACTCTAACTTTAATCATGGTAGTTGTGTTTGTGACATCATTTCTCGCCCACATCTTTGTAAATCTTCAGTTCAATGTACAGCTAGTGGGCAACAACACTTACGGGCTGGTACCAACGGAACTTATGCGAATCAACTCCAACATATTCCAGGTCACATCTTTCGTTGTTCGCGTGAGCTTCTTGTATGCTCCGCTTGTTATAATAGTTCTGCTCAATATTGTCATGGTGATTGTACTCAGAGTTCATGTGACGCAGTTCGACCTGCGGGCTTCACGAGGACACAATGGTCCGGCCCAAGAGGGGAAAGGTCACGACAACAGATCTAGACGAGAACCAAACTCTGAAAACCAAGTGACCAAAATGGTTCTCTTACTCAGTTTCTCAGTTGTCATGCTCCAGAGTCCCTACACAATTAACGCTAGCATCGGGGCTGTCCACTCGGACTACGGGGCCTTGAAGAGAGAGTCAAACCTGTTTCTTATTCTGAATTATGCTTTGTTTCAGCTTGCGGTGCTGAACCAGCCGGTTATTTTCGTGATAAGCATCGTTCACAGCCGCCAGTTTTCAGATGCGTTTTGCCGGCTTTGGTGGAGATGTCTACAGAGGTCAACAGTTCCTGATCCAACAGCAACAGAAGTCACTCGTCGTTTCATGACAATATAATCACAGAAACGTCTTTATATATTTTTTTACTGTTTTGCAGCTAATGTACTATACACAACCGTGAATGGAGCTGGTAAGAAATCTTTATAATACTGCAATCAAGGGTTGTACTGTCTACTACCCACTTAATGAATGTTCTGGGTTCTCGACATGTTGGCTATGTGTTCTCACCGAATTCAAAATAGTTTATTTAAATAAATCAAAGAAGTACCTATACGTCCACTTCTCCCTTTTAAAAAGGTAAAGCCGGTCCTGTAAACATGTTTGTAGAGGTCGTAGAGAAGCGGGGTGTTTAAGACCTAAGCTTTTCTGGGGCAGGATCGCGAGAGTGATGACCATCTCCTCTCCCTCAGGTTCGAAAACTCTCCCGCGCTCTAATCATGCACTAGGCCGTTCACTTCCGCGTCTTAACTAAAGCCTAATCGATTTCCGAAGTATTTGATCTGGAGGTGAATTATAAAAAAAGAACAAGGAAGGAAGGACTATCAGATGAGTTCGGGAATCACCTTGAAGACAATGCATACACGCGTGAACAAAGGGAAATAACACGCATCACATAACTTATGTAAAATTAAGACATTGGTCTCTCTACAGTGCTCTGTCGTGTAGACGAAAAAGCTTGCAGAAGAAAATGCAAAATAAACTGAAATAACAATGGGAGCTTTAATATGGTAATTTTTTGTCGCCATCAGGCGCCTTTCATGAAGAAAGTACTTTTGAGCTGGAAGCTATATAATAAATGAAATAGAGTCAAAGCGTCGTAAGGTACTTTTAGTACCATCATACGAATTAAATTTGCATTCTTTAGATTTTTGCTTGGAATTTTCATTTAACATCAGGTAGGTTTAGAATTTAATCTTTAGTAGAAGATGGTCAGAAATGAAGATTTCTGGCAAGGGATTAAAGAGTTAGGTTAATAGAAAATACCCCGAAAAAATCGGGCACAACATGCATGCAGTCATTCATTGTTTGATACCAGGACCCGTGTGTACACGACGAGGTTAGATCTATTCCAGGATAGGCCTAATGGTTTGCGACTGGTTTGCAACCAGTATTCGGTAAGTTATTTCTACCTCCCTTATAAGACCCCTCCATTATAAGACCTGATTTTGGGTGTTTTTTTTCAAAGTCGTATAGTAGAGGTTTTAATGTTCTAAATTAAAAAATTTTCACAAGCACAATCGGTTGTTGTATTGTTTTGCAGATTAAACGCTTTATTACTACATCGACGGCCGCATAAATGCAATTCGAAAGTATTTGTGAATGTTCAAGTCCTTACATTAATGGTACAGCCGATGCCATATCAGGAGATATTTGAACCACATACGAAATTTTTACCCAGAGCCACGAACCCAGCCGTCTATAGGACGCGTGTCTGAATAATTACCGCAACGCTACCTGTCGGTGCACAGTATCAGACATTTCCTGAGCTGTGAGAAAAACTAGATGCGGGATAAGACATCCTCAAGGGCCAGAAAATAATTTTAAAAATAGATATTTTGATGAATTCATAATTTCATTTTTTGTATAAATAATCTTTGGCTTTACTTAAGGTCTCCTTGGAGTCATTTAGTTTCTAAAACCCTGATACGATATTGTGATAAAGGACAGAATGTTAAAAACAATAAGACTTTGAAAATTTTTTAAAGAATGATACTGATGTTTATTAATTTTTCCATTAATCAGGTGTGTCAACAAAATTACACAAAACATGGGTATTTCCAGAAAACCTGTATTCCTCCCTGTCGCTTATGACGCTGGTAAAAGTGACTGCGGTTCGTCACTTTGGGATCACAAATGATCTCAGAACATGAAATGGCGTAGCAACGAGAGAGGCAGGCAAACTTTTTTCTTCTGTGGTTGTAAATGACATTATTTTATGTCAGAGTATGTCAATGTGAAAATATTTTAGTTTGTTCCATTCTATATTTCCGCTCATATATGACAGTAGGCTGAAGACTCTACCTGATCATATTTTCGCTTGTGGTAAAACAGTCAGTGAACAAACACAAAGTCGACGTTTCAGCTTCTGGTAACAGCTTTGCTGGTGCTTGCATGGACAAAACTTCGCTTGTTACGAATCAGACGTCAGAGGAAAAAGGGTTAAAAAAGATATCCACATATTTTATAGGTGCTAACAAGAAGTATAGATGGTGCATATTAATCACTTTCGGGTGGAGTTCTTTCCCATAAGTTCTGTACTTGTAACATATTTACTTGGTGTGACGGTGCACACACCAGCATTTTAAATGCAGAACGCACGGATCCTGCATTTTGTTCTAACTTCTTGCTTGGTGCTACATATGACGCTGAGATCTTTTTTCCTGAGACAATACGCTTATCGAAAACAATTAAGTCGAACGACATCAGTATTTACCACCATTTCATAGACAAAGACAGTGGAACATGTTGGCAAGAATGAAAATACCTGTTATCTGGTGATTATCAGCTGTTATTAATGCCATCCAACAGTGTGTTTTCCTGCAAGTTGATACCGAAGAAATAAATGAGATGTCCGTAAGGCTGATAGAGATAATTATCATTATTTGATTTTACAAGCTTGCATCAAATGCCTGGTTTCTTGCTAAAAAGAAGAGGTTAAAAGGGAGGTTATTTATCAATTACAACAGCTAATGAAGGTTGTATTGTCAATGATTATGATTCATACCAGTTATCTTTGTCACAGGCATGCAGGTATTAGAGTGTTTCGCCTAAGAAGTCCGACTTCTATACAATGGCTCATTGGTAGTTGCAAACTATTAACCGTGATAATGCTTTCAGTTTTGACGGGACCCTAACATCTTTATCAAGCTGTTTTTAGTTTTTAACGTACGGAATTTGCAGAAAGTTTTTAACTTTGTTGTTCAGAACATGTTTTCAGTATAACTGTCTATTGTTTTTTTCTGATGTGTGCGTGCGTGCGTGTGCGTGTGTGTGTGTGTGTGTGTGTGTGTGTTTAAAAATCCATTGAACTCTTTCCAAATCCAATAAACTACGAGGAAAATTTATTAAAAGCTTACAACACCAATCAGTGCAGCTAGTTTCCTATTTTTGTGAACAATACTGTCATCATTGGATGTGCCCAAGTGCGTACCAAGTAGACACTAAGCAAATACCGCATAGCTGATTACCTCTACTGGGATTTACATAATATTTGTTTTCTCATAACAGTTGGTCTTCACTCAGGTTCTTACTAGGCATTTGAAGAGAAAATGAAAGTTGATCAATTCTTACAAGAATGGAATTATAATTAATGTGAAATGTCATATAGGTTCACCATATTCAGATAAGAGCGAATTTTTCGGGAGTTTGCGAGACTCTTCTTTTCATTGATAATATCTATAGTAGAACATTCTTTGTAGGTTTGTACATTTTATTGATGTCTGAACACACATACCTGTGACGTTACTGTAAGCGTCTGTGCACACGTGCTTTTGCAAGCCTATAAATATGTTGTCACTCGTCTACCTGATATTTATTTTACGACACCTATTTCATTGCATCCTTGTTGTGAGTTTCTCGGGCTGTGTGAGACTTTACACTAAAGAAAACCCGAACCAGCTAGCATGTCCAATGGACACCTTAGCACCACTGGGTGTGGGCTTCTCGCCATCATATTCAGCAGAAAATTCTACCAGCTGTGCTCAAATCACCTGCACCTCAAACTCCAGTCCGATGATTAGCGGCATTCCTCAGGGGCTGCTGTCCAGAGAACAGTACAATGTTCTGTTCGGCACGTTGACAATCACCCACATTATCCTCGGCGTTGCAGCATTGTCGGCTGGCATCATAAATGCCGCCATTCTGAGCCGCAATAGAACCGCAGCCTTCGTGTATTATTTCATCGGCCTGTCCACGGCGGACGCAGTGGTGGCGTTTTGCGCAGTCTTGTACGTGGCCGCTGTGACATCGACTCCGGTGACCACCTTTGCTACCCAAATTATCCAAAACTATTTCGTGTCCTTTGTTAGCATCGCCGCGCAAAGGGCAGGGGTGTGTCTCAACGCTCTAGCTTGTGTGGAACGTTTCTTGGCCATCGTGTTTCCTTTCAAAGCTGCGTTAAGGCAGACATCACGAAAAACGCTAATTTGGATAGTAATTGTGGTATTCGTGACATCTGTAGTGGGTCACCTTTACTTAATCCTCCAGTACAATGTGGAGCTTGTAGGTAACAATACATACGGTATGGCTCAAACCGACTTCCGGCGGACCCGTGCTGAATTTTTCCAAGTGTCCTCGCAAGTGGCGCGCGTTATTTTTCTGTACGCTCCGCTCATTATAATATTTCTCCTCAACGTCGTCATGGTGATCGTACTCAGAGTCTATGCGATGCACTTCAGCCTGCGAGCCTCACGAGGACAAAGTGGTCCTGCACAGGAAAGCAAAGGTCACGACAGAAAACGAGAGCCAAACCCTGAGGCGCAAGTGACGAAAATGGTTTTGTTACTCAGCTTCGCAGTCGTCTTACTCCAGAGCCCGGCTGCAGTTAACGCCAGCGTCGGGACTGTTTTCTTGGACTACGGACCGTTAGGCAAGGAATCGAACCTGTACCATATTCTGAATTACGCTTTGTTTCAGGTTACTCTTTGGAATCAGCCAGTTGTGCTTCTGATAAGCATGCTTCACAGTCGTCAGTACGCAGATGCCTTCAAGCGCCTCTGGTGGAGTTTTACGAAAAGGTCAAGATTGCTTGATAAAAATAGTGAACAACAGACAAGTTTCTCCACACCACTTTCTTGCTGAAAAACCAATTACTTTTGGTGCGAACACTTGAAATTTTATCTAAAAATTAAAATTGAGATTTTTTTAGTAAACGGAGCTGATGTATTTTGAGCATTTTGTAAAAGTTCCTCGGGTTTGGGTATTGCCCACAACGAACTGGATAGGAAACACTTAAATGGACGTTCCATGACACCACAGCACTCACAAGCAAAGGGAAAACATCGGGCTGCTTTGAGACAATCCTTGTAGTCAGCCCGCTCACTACATTAACATGGATTCTCTGTATGCACACTATGTGCACCGAGGGTTAGCTGTGTGAAGAATAGCGCCGTTATAAAGAAAGGGATGGCAGATCTTTTTTGAGGATCTGCCAAGTTCCTTTCTTTCGGCCCTCTCTTTGCTACGTGTTTGAGTACGGTAAGCTCCCTTGGGCACATACGTCTGCATACGGCTATGTTTGAGCGCTGCCAGTACCTTTGTTGGAGTTATCTTTCCATAATTTAAGCGCTCTGTCCTCATTTGTTCTTTATAGGGTTAACTCTAAACGTGTTTGGAAGAAGAATCAGTTTAATTGCTATTCACTTGTGAATAATCAAGATCTCCTGCGACCAAGTTAATTCTTTTCGTGGCAGAGAAAAAACCTGACGGCGATACCATCCTTCAGAGGTGTCGTTCTTAACATTGCCAGCCTCTGCAGCATTTCTATTCAGTCTCTTGCAAGAACCTCTGAAAAATGCAGGTTGTTAGATGACAGCCTTTTTCACAGGACTAAAGCTAGAATTGTTAGACGTAATTTATGTTTAAAAAAATACATAGTTATTTTGGTTTATGTTAAAATGCATACACCATTTACAAAAAGACGGAATATTTTACAATAAAATGAAATATGTTCCCAGGCCTTTTACATCGACTAAATTACCTCTGCTTTCTTGACCTGATGTTTTCCGTATAGCAGTCCCAAGCAATAAGCAATCGTATTCTTTGATAATTAATTCAGGGATGGTTAAGTTCCAAACCTTTCACTTGTCCGACGGGTAAGTATTTTGGAAGCTCACTATCCCACTGAAACTTTCACTAGCATAGGCTTTTATGGCAGTCTCTCTCGGTAACACATTCTTAAAACTGAGACCTTTAAAAATCATAAGAATTTGGTCTTAGAAGGGGTCTTAATATGGAAGTGAGGCTTTCACCAATGATCTGTTTATGCTGCTATGCATGGGGTAACCTGGTAACCAGGTAATTAAACCTAACACTAACACCTGCGGCAGTTGGCAACATTCGATTGTCTAACAGACTGGTGTTACTGATTTTTAAGGACCAGAAAGAATGCTAACGGCTACGGGCCAGGGGACCATATTATTTCCACATAACTACACTTTAATTGGTGTGTTGGCCTTCTCTACCTTTCAATGTTCAGTACTTTTCAAAGCTGACTTGAACACTAGTACATTTTACTTATATCTGCCTTGGTGAACCTCTACATTTATTCTGTTCACTAAAACTAGGTACTTAACTGAATAAATGTAGACGTTCACCAAGGCAGATGGAAAGGAAAAGTTTCTATCCGTCTGTGTCGTCCTGAAGAAGGGTAATGCCCCGAATCGTCGACCTTGTGTTTGTGAATATTTTGCCTGGTTAAGTTTCTTTGTTGTCGTATTTACGTTTTACTCCCAGAAGCAGCGACATGCTTCTTTTCATATTTTTTCAAATGCTGACATTCAAAGCCCATGGGAATGTACAGATGAATGCAGATGTTATTGTATAAGCAGCCCCTGTGTTATCCTGTGCTGGCGGCATATGACTGATTCGGCAGTAAAACCCTTGCTTTCAGTGAACTAAATGTTCGTGTGGGAACAAAGAATTACTAGAAGCCACCCGAGGCATAACGAGATGGTCTTGACGCAGACTAACAACTGATCGAGATAGGTCGCTCGTAAGCGCACATAGGGATGAGGCAGTGAACTCTTCTTACGATGCTGAAGTTGTCCTTGTGCAGAGACGACAAAGAATACAACACGAAAAAACAAATCATGCAAATCAGACTGATATGTCATTTAAAATCCGTCTGTAAAAATGATTAGAGGCTTGCGATGTAGTATTGTACAGATGATCGTAATTAACGTCTTGTCTATCACAGCAATATGAGCCAAAATGACACTCTGAGACGTTTTATTGTTACTACATGTACTACTGTATTATTGTTTGTAGCCGAAGTTTCCAAAGTTAATATTAATATTGTTATCATTTTTAGGTTACCGCGATAAATCGATGTGTTCTTGAAAGAGCAGGAAGGAACTTTTCGTAATTATTACTGAAAGAAAAAGCAAAGAGAAAAAGCAAGTGGGTCTAAACATGTTTCGTGTGGTTTTTAAAAACTGTTCTCGCGTCTTTACGCGCGGCTGGTGGTTTCTGTGGCAAACAAAATATTTTTTAGCAGTCCAGTTTCACATAGAAGGCCGACATGTTTATGCGCGCGCATCTGAAGCAGAAGAAAAATCCCGGCAGTGTGACGTACGCTGACTGGGAGCGGTAAAGCAGTTATGGCAAAACGTTTGGATGTTTTAGCAACCATGACGAATATATTCAAAGAAAAAATTTCTTCTTCGTTGTTACGCTTTGAACATCTGCACAACATTTTGGACTGATGATTATATAAGCTTTGGCTGCTTCTTGCAGCAGGAGTGGACCTTAGAATTTTGGTAAAGCATTCTTGTTACCCGTACACAGGGTCGTAGGGCAAATCAACACAAACGGGTAAAAACAGTAAAATAAACATAACAGAAAAGGGAAAAGGGAAAAACGTTTTTGTGAGATTGTGGATTAAGATATGGTTTAAAAAGCTTTTAGCTTCTTTCAGAATACGCATTTCTGTGATGCTATTCAAGAAATATAGCTCCACGCACCAAACACTACTTTTAGTATTAAGCGTCATTTCACCTGCACCAACAAAAACATCGTTTGTGCCATCTCATGCACCATCTGCCCTGTTCGGTTTTACCTATTTAACGTAAACTTAACGCTTCAGGGAACACCTGCAAAATACTAGATATCATAGAAATTCTCTAGTCGCAAGACATTTCAACATTCCCCCACACACCGGACAACACGAGGGTCCGCGTTGATGGCAAAGGAATCGGGACTCCATAGACCACAAGAATATGGAGACGTATTTCATTTTTCATTTTGCCACCATGGCCCCAACAGGACTAAATTTAAAGAACTAACCTCTCTTCCACCCACTTCATGACTTTCCCCTCCCCCCTTTCTTGTTTATCTTCGTGCCCCCCCCCACCACATATCATCCCTTACTCCCACCTTTCCTCAGCCCCTATTGGATACACCATTCTGTTGGGCGTGGCCTGTCTCGCCAGTGACTGGCAGTACAGGGCGCTCTGCTTCGCACGCACTGTCCATTCTTCTCCACGTTTCCTGTCCAGCGGCCTTGGGGACTATCGTCTTTCTCTCAGTTAAGGGACTAGTTTTATGTGTTATCTGTTTGTGTCGTCCTGAAGAAGGGCCAATGGACTGAAACGTTGACGTTGTGATTGTCTATTTTTGCTTGGTTAAGCATTCTATGTTTTCACGATATGTTTCTTTGATTACATCAACATAATCATTTTCTTCAAATTATTGACAACAGTGAGGAGGAGGAGGAGGATGACTGCGATAATGAAATCGATGATAATGTAGACCAAGACAAAAAGGCTTTGCGAAGATGACAATACACTAACGATGCTAGCTCAAGATAGCGAAATAATGCACGCATGCATCACCTATAGATCTGCCCTCGTGACAAGCCGTTATTTTCAAATGTAAATATTAACTTGATGGGAAACCCCCCACCCCACTCCACCTCACCCCACCACCACCAACAACAAAGGATAAACTACCCACGTTAACTTTCAGCTTATAGATTGATGTTCTGGTGTTATGTAGAGCTCTAAAAATAAAGTAATTGTCCGAAAATCGGTGTAAACAGATGTGAACAATCATATTAGCTACTCTAGATATTTTGTTTCAAGTCTCATATCAGTCCACGAGGCAGAGCCTAAAACAGGTGTTGTCGGTACCACCTGTGGCGGGAGGTGGGGAGGATGACACATATTTCTGAGATGGTTCATGTCCCTAGATGTCAGAAATGCATGTAATGGACAACATTTATCAGTCTCTCTTTTAACTTCGCTCTCTTTCAGTAGATTTCTGCATTTAAGTTCAGAATGAATGTTTGCTGGAGTCTTTTGCGAGTGGCTTTCGGTAGGGGCGTGAAAAAAGTTTTATTCCAAGAGGCAGTCACATGTTTCATTTCAATTTAATACACACACAGCACCATAAGGCGCACAGAAAAAATCTATAAAGACGCCTTTTAGAACTGAAATCTGTGGAAGTAACTTTCACTATGCAGATTCCAGACTGGAGAGTGCGATCAATATAACCTTAAACTAGCAGGGAAAGGAAAAGCCCCCCAGGCATGGATTCTGGTATTGTCGGAAAGTTTACTGTATCGGTTTTTACTGTTTGCTATCATAGCGTGGAATTGAGAATGGAAATCTTTGGACGACAACAGCACGCACAGGCTGTTATGCGGCAATAAAGCCCAGAATGGTTGATGCCTCGAGTCTATAGCGAGTCGGCTTAGATAGTGAAGTGATAACAATTTTTGAATATCTTTTGCCCTAAAGGGTTACACACCATACGAAAAAGGATAAAACCAGCCTTTAATACGAGTAATAAACATCAATTAGAAAAAAGTCGAGCAAAGACAAAACACATTCGATTACGAAGATGTCTACAATATCCTGATACCCAGTATTTTCTATTAAATAAAATTAAATGTCAGATATTGGGTGATAAAGGGGTTCTCCGTTATAGAAAGTGCATCGCGTGTCAGTGTTTGGAGATGCCTTTTCCCTGCGCAGACAGAAGTTTTGTCACCTCCATACTTTGTGTATTTTCTTGTGAGTGTTGAGGTCGGTATTCTGTGTAAAATTTTTGCCTCATGTCCCACACATTGATAGGGCCAGTCACCAGTATTCTTGATGAGAAGGGCCAGCTGTGTGTGTGTGTGAGAGAGAGAGAGAATAAGTGGTGACAGAATCACCATTTATTATTGTATATATGTAGAATTTTGTTTTCTAGGGTTTTGTTACTGTATATATGTAGAATTCTTTTTCTAAATGCCCCCCCCCCAGGGCAATGAAATAAACTTTGACTTGACTTGTTTTCATGTGCGCACTAAGCTAATCATATTAGTTACTCTAGATATTTTGTTTCAAGTCTCATATCAGTCCACGAGGCAGAGCCTAAAACAGGTGTTGTCGGTACCACCTGTGGCGGGAGGTGGGGAGGATGACACATATTTCTGAGATGGTTCATGTCCCTAGATGTCAGAAATGCATGTAATGGATAACATTTATCAGTCTCTCTTTTAACTTCGCTCTCTTTCAGTAGATTTCTGCATTTAAAAAATATCGCACATTTACACTTCTGTTTTGACTTAACAGTATTTTGTTATGAATGCAGTCTGATGTAGAAATAGTCTTTAGGCCGTTCTGAAGCGAACCAGTTGTTTTGCGATAAACAATTGTGTGCCTGCGAGGCTGGATATTCAACCCCACTGTCTTTCAGCATAGCTCTTACCCAGCCCATCTAAAAAGATATCCTTGTCCCACCCACGCATCTCCAAGATGGTACCCACCAGCCTACATGGCTCATGGACCAGTTTATAAGATCGATCGCCAATAATCGTTTTCATGCGTGTATTGATGTGACTAGTTGCTGGAAATGCCCATCTATATGTCTCATAAAGTTATAGAGGCAGTTTCCAGTTTGTCTTCTCGTGTGTTAACTGAGGTATCCATGATTTGCAAGTATTTTCCACATGTATAAAATTAAAAAGGCAGTCGTGTGTATTATTGTGTGTCTACCAAGGTTATTTGACTTCTGTAAGCGTCGTACGCTAGGAGGTAATATTTGAGGGGCAGTGCTTCCGCCTCGCGGAGATTTTGCACTATAGGGGAGGGAGGGATGGGATTGTTTTGCTATGCACTGAAAGAACCACCAGACTCATAGCTGCAGTAAGATAACATCTTTCTATGCCATACTACAAACTACCATCCAGCAGGTTTCGGGTTTATCCCCGTATCAGGCCGGTTTCGGGTTTATCACCATATCAAACCGGTTTCGGGCTTATCACCAGATCAAACCGGTTTCGGGCTTATCACCGTATCAAACCGGCTTCGGGCTTATCACCAGATCAAACC
>SMGT01012339.1:178962-198909 GCA_004794575.1 Lanistes nyassanus
TTCCCCTTCCCTCACAGTAACGTTCTCAACTTCACTAATCGCGCTCCTCAAACAGTTCTCAGCGTCTCTGCTTATTCAGTTTCCTGAATCCGAACCAAAGCAGATCTTTCAAAGTCCTTACGGGAGTGTTCCTACCGCGGTTATTATTATCTCAAGTCTGTAAGTCCGCTGTACCGTTGCCACCACAGCTTAAATGTCTTTGCCCCTCTGTCACCGTCCGACAGTACATGGGATGGAGACGTCAAAACGCGAGTGACACGTCTAACCTCGCTTGACACGGTGCCACGTCGGTGTTTTCCCACCTGGTGGGTGCAAGTTCCGTAGCCCCAGGGCTGCTCGGCTCCTGGCTGACTGGCTGGTGAGCTGGGGTCCCTACACCACCCCCCCCACATGTTCTCTGCGTATAGCAATGACTGCCGTCCCTGTTGCGTCCACTCCTTTGCCCGCCTGGCAGTCAGCGTCTCTCGGAGGCGTCGATCCAGGGAACAATGTGACCCGGGTCCTCTTCGACACCTTCTCTCGGCACACCTTTGTCCGCCCCCTGGAAACTCCTATTAATTCCTCCCTTTAGGATACTGTTCTCTTTTTATAATCTCCCCTTTCAACTCAAAAAACTTTCCCTAATATTCGATTCCCTCCGTTTGCACATTAACGACATCATTACTTGCAGCTCAAAACATACCTCGAGAAATCGGTTCACTACTGCAGAAAAGTACTCAAAATTGATCCTCCCAATTCACAGAAAAATTACTCACAATTAATCATCTCAAGTCACAATGAAATCACTCGAAACTTTCCTGGCTTAGCCATCAAGTACAAAATACAACCAATCAAAATTCAAAATTAGGCATCTCAGTACACACGAAAATTACTCAAAAAGCGTTGCTGGCATAACCATAAAATATGATATATAATGTGGATACTTCTACCTTAACCACTTGGGGCTGAAGGAGTCTATTACAAAATTCGTTTCTTGCTTGGAACAACCGTCCTTCGTCACAGCTCATACGCCTCTGTCGTTCCCCTCGCTCACACGCTCGCTCTCGCGTCTCCAAACATCGCTCACTATCACGCATTCCTTTCTACCCCATTCCCGCTATGCAGGTGAGCGAAAAATCTCCCTTCTTTCTCTTTTTACAGTTTCTTCCCTTTAACTGTTAACTGAAGACTTCCCCCCCTTTTCTATCAGTACTAACACAGCAAACAGTTTCCACCCCAGCTATACAAGCGATACGTATCATCGATGCTCAGACATGACATACGCTGATCAAAAAAAAAAAAAGACATCACATTATGCAGCTTCACATTCGCGTCCGTGACAAGGCATGACAAACACACGTACCTACACAGGTAAATGCATGCATACGCGCACTTTGGCACAGCTCTGCTGTTTGGCGCTCGATGGACAGAGACTCAAACTGAACAAGTACCATGAACATCTATCCCGAAAACTTGCTAGTTAAGCCTTGATGCCAGGTTGCTTCTAGTTGTTTACTGGGGTACATCTCCAGCAAAGGCTATGACTATGTCTCATTATTGTATGTTTCAGGACACCCATAATAAACCAAGAAAATAACACACATAAAATTGTACTCCCAAAGTCTGCATGTCTTTGTGCCCCTCTGCCTCTCTCCTGATGTGTGGTGCAACCCATTCTTGTGAAAATATTGTTTCAGGCGTGGTCCTCTCATACAACAAGTACATAAAAGAGGGAGAAGGGAAACAAGGTGTGCAAGTATCCCCCCTTCTCTCATCTCTCCCCCTAACCTTCTCTCTTCAAGCTTCAGAAGTTTTATCTTACGTATTAGGCACCTGCCCGTCCATTTGTCGGCCTACTGGGCTGCAGAAGAAAAGGCGATTGATTGTGCTCCCTTACCTGTGGAATTTTGTTGATAAGGTCGTGTATTTCCTCACTGTCGTTGTCCAACAAAGAGGACAGTTCGTTAAGCTCACGCAGCACTTCCGTAGCGTTTGGAATATTGAGGCCGTCGTCCGTGACTTTCGATACATTTAGGAAGTTGAGGTTGCAGATAGTGACGGCAGGAAAGCCCAGTTCATGGGTGGGACGTACAGCCACTGTTGTTTGAAATTGGTTTTGCGAGAATTCGTGCAACAGCTTGTACAGATTGATTACAAGTCCCACTGAAAAACCCAGGAGAGCTCCTTTCCACAAAAGCCTGAGACAATGGCAAGGTTACCGAGTGAGGTGGGAGGCTCTCCTCTTCATTTCATGGAATTCACAATACGTACAACATTACAAATAATGATAATAATGAAAGTATACATATATATGGCTCTTTCTTGGAGGACGCCATTCTGTGACCGTTAGGTGATATTTGCACATGACCAAATTCCTTTTTGTTTGTGTTAAATTGTATTTGGTTCTGCCCGATCTTTTCTTTTCCATGATAACAACACTGACAGGGATTAAATAAATGACCTTATGAACAGGACGAATGGGTTTCCTAGCGCCTTGATTATAGCAATGCGCATGCTCATGACCATGCGCACAATAAAGTGGATTACCTGACCGGTAGCAGCCTCTTCACGTCGGCACTCTTCTTCACACCGTGAATGGACGTGTTTTCCACGTAATCATTCCAAAGGTCAATAATACAACGTGTCTCGGGGCTGTTAGGCAGAGACGCCTTACGCTCGTCTGCCGCCATCTCAAAGGACACGGTTGGTGGTTGTGTGTTGTCGGGTTCCATGTTCATCGTCCGTTACCTTTTGCTAGTTGCCCAAGGATAGCACTCATCATCATCATCATCATCATCATCATCATCATCATCATGTTAATCTACGATAAGACTGATGGTCTCTGGATCTAGCAAAGTCACTCTGTGTTGCCTGCTCCCAGACCCACTACAATCCGGGTAGGAAAGACCATTTCTTTTCATCATCTGCTGCTAGAAATGTGGGTTATGTTATATTAGCTACTGTGCCCCTCGACAACCGTTTTCCGTTCGGTATACACAGCAGTTTGACAGATCAGCTCCATCAAACAATATCTCAATACCCAAGGACAAACTTCTTTGAGGCTTTGTGTCATCGAGGCTAGGTTACATAAACTCCTTGGCTGCAGGAGGCTCCAAACACAACCTAGACAAACTCTAAAATCTACCAAACTTGGCTAGACTTGTACTGAAGGTAAGGAAAAATCGTGAGCACATCACATCCTTGTTGTGCACTTTACACTTGCTTCCAATATGAGGTAGAAGTGACTATAAATTATTCAAAATCTGTCATAATTTATATAGGTTTATTATCTTTCTTTTAAATTCCTCTTATAAAAGGAACCTACCCATCTGTGCTTTCGATTTTGATGGTTGTTTTTTCTTGTCATTATTCTGTTTGTCATTTTCCTTATCCCCTCTAATAAGAAATATGCATAGAACAAAAATGTTGTTGACGCGATTGGTTCCTGGGGTGGCTTGCATGGGCGTTCTTATTTCCCTTTGCTATGTAAATGTGCGCATAAAATACACTGGGGAAAAGGCCTTTACGAACACTATTATGACCAGAAGTGCAGATCGGAAGTATCATGCAACCCAGCCCTGGAGTTTAGTTTCTCAACACAAATTGCACTTTTAAAAACTTTCAGTTTTTAAATAAAAATATATCACAAGAAAAAGTAAGATAAAATGTATTAATTCTAGTAAAAATTCTTACAGGTAAGTCTCGTATATTAATGCCAGCACTTTCGTCATTTCTGCATTGCATGTCTAGAAGACGTTACTTTCTAATAAGAAAACGTTACTTTGTGATTAGGAAAACAACTTTAATATCAGTGGTACGAAAGTCTCACCCTGCTATGACAAAACTACTGTGGGTTCAGTATTCGTAGCACAGAACACAATCCGTCCGCTCCGCACAGACTGTCTCTGTTGTAAGTGACGGATGAAGAGTATTGACTGTGTCAGACACTTCACCGAGGTCTTACACGTACTAAGCTCCTGTATCTGAAGGATTTATCATTAAATCTTTACAGGGACATGAAATTGAAGCGCGTGCATTTCTTAAACTAGCAGTTTCGACGTTGATGTGTGTGTGTGGGGGGGGGGGGGGTTAAATGACAGGCGTGTCACATGTCACTCCTAGGGTATCACCTGTCACTCTTAGTTTAGCCTGCTAGCTCCTCCCCTTCTCTTCATACTTAGGTAGGTGAGTGATACGCCATTGGTCATGGCAGCTGCCCTGCTCCACCTAGTCTGACCAGAACCGTTTAGCCCATTTTAATGCGTCAGAACGCCTACTACTTAAGGAGGCAAAAACGCGATTAGACATACACACACAGAGAGGACAGGACATGGGGAGAGAGTTAATGCAGGAAGACCAAGAGAAGCAGACACGGGTAGACCCACGGACCTCTGCTCCCTCGCCAACTTAGCCAAAGACGTGGGAAGAAGTAAAGGACTCCAGTTCTCTCGCCAGATACACAGAGATGTATTGCACTGACACGCCAATGGACTGACGTATAAGGGACTACAGGGCGTGCTTTATAAGTAAGGTCTGTTCTTACCGTAAACTTATCTCAGAGTCTTGGACTCGCGTTTATTTAAGATAGGTGGTTTTATCCTGCGGGAGACAGGAGACGTCATAAGCTAGTTGCCGGGCAGGTACGCTAAGAGGGTACAGAGAGAAGTGCGATCGTGATAGTGTCATATCTTCAGTGTTGGTCGTTGAATAGCTTTAGAGCTGTGTATTGCGGTAAAGCAGTTGTTTGAATAGTGACAAGAGTAGGTGCTCTGTTGTCGGTCACTTATTGTATCTGTGTATTGCGGTAAAGCAGTCGTTTTCGTAGTGACAAGAGTAGGTGCTCTGTTGTCGGTCACTTACGGTATTTATGTATTGAGGAATAGCTTTAGAGCTGTGTATTGCAGTAAAGCAGTGGTTTTAGTAGTGACAAGAGTAGGTGCTCTGTTGTTGGTCACTTATTGATAGCTTTAGAGCTGTGTATGGCAGAAGTTGTTGTAACAGTAGTGACAAGAGTAGGTGCTCTGTCGTTGGTCACTTATTGATTCAGTCTGTATAGCTTCAGAGTTGTGTGTCACGAACCGCGTGACAAGTGAAGGAAAAGTATGACTAGATCGGCCTACCATAGGATTCGTTCAAGGGTATAGCCGAACTGCACAGCAGGGGGAGGGGTGAGCTCGCTCACTGCTTGGAGCAGTGAACAACCGTATGAAGGGAATTTGCTTGATAATGCGGTACGATATTAGAAGTTACCGAGTCTCTATTGAAAGTGTTCATATAGCGAACTTAAGTGTATTTAAATGAGCGCCAAACTTGTGGGATTGAAATCGAAACTGGAAATCATTATAACTTGAGGTTTAATGTATACACGTGCGAGCTAGCATCCCACTAGGGAAGGATTCATATTGGACGCCATGGGAGTATAGCTCGGAGCTAGTAACTAAGATAGGAAAATTGCAGGAGTTCCAGGTAGGGGTACAGAGGCCCCGGACCAGCGACAGGATTCGTCTGCCCCAGAGCCGACACCTGTGGATGGTAACGTGAAAGGAAAGAGGTGCGAACAAGAGTCGACCTCGCGACCAGGCCAGTAGGGGCGCAGATTGCGGCGGAGTACAGAGGTGACGCCAGTGACGCACGTGGCCGCGGCCGGAACAGTGGGTCAGTGGTGTTTGTCAACGCCGATGACGCAGAAGGAGGCGTACGGCCTACTTTCATAACATTGGTTTGTGCAAGCCAGGTAGGCGAGAACTGTGTGTGCAAATTTCACGAGAGAGGCGGTGAGACTAGTGTATATCACGGAGAGGAAGTACCGAGAAGGAACAGTTACCTGATGAGACCTTTTAGAAAGCTAAGACTGGATTTTGGGGTTGAGAAGACTTGCGTGAATCAAGAAGTGTAGTTCATGTATCGAGAGACAGAGGCGACTGTGTAGAAAATATAGAACGGTAACGTGTGAGAATGGCGTATTTCCCGGAGAGGGCAGATAAGGACGAGCGTACCTCATAGAAGACGCAACGCGGAGGAAGAAGAACGGATACTCGGACCCCTAGGAGTGATGCCGAGAGAACTTTAAGCTAAGGTGCGGATGTGTAATTCAAGAGGACTGGGAACTGTTTAAAACTAAGATAGAAAGAGATTTCAGGGACCTTGTTAGTGTAAAGGGACGCAGCCGGACCTAAGGGCGATGGGTGATCAAAACACTCGGTGTTTTATTTTGTTGGTCTGTGTAGTGAGTGTTATTGCTGTGGATATTTTGTGAAAGCGATTGAGTTGAGACATAACTTGGAGAAATCTATGTTGTCTTTTTTTTGAGAGGGGGTTGAAAGGAAAACTAACGCCACTTGGCAGTAACTCCCAAGCCACGGGGATTTGAAGTACGGATGTTGTCAAGCATTGTTGAAGGTTTAATGATCTGTCATGTACCTAGTTAAGTGGTGGACATAATTTCTGTTTTGGCTGGTAGGAAGACCAGCCTGTGAAAGCTGTAGGAGAGTAGAGCAAGGAGGAATTGTGTTGGACATTTGAGTTGAGCTGGAATAGGGTGATTGAGTTTTTTTTTTGAATTGTTTGAGGCAGTGGTGTGAACTAGATAGGAAGTGAATTGTTTTTTTTTTGTTTGTGTGTGTTGGAGTTTCCATGGTTAGGGTACGACGTTACGTCTAGTGCTCCTGGGTGACAATAAATAGTGGTGGGTCCTATTTATGTTACTCAGTGTTGAGTCTTGTTGAGAGATAGAAGAGTGAAAGAACACGACGCACGTGCTCCCACTAGGTCGTCTGACAGGGACCCCAGGGTCGTGACATTGTGTATCGCAGAAATAGTTGTTTCAGTAGTGACAAGAGTAGGAGCTCTATTGTCGGTCACTTACTGTATTTGTGTATACAGCGGGATCATAGGCCGTTTTGCAGTTTGATTTCCCCTCTGGAGTTTGATTATCTTCTTTGTCTGATACCACGTGGTAGGACGTAATCAGGCAGCGTCTTACCCTAGACACAAGCAAGGTGATTCTTTGTAAATAATCTGTAGATATATTTGATGTTGTCGAGCCAGTTTGTGTATGAAATATATGTTGAATAACGGTTCGCTGCAGTTGTGTTTTACGAGGGTGGGGCTCTTGAGCTAGTAGTGTTTTGCCTGTGTGAGACTGAGGGAACGAGTCAGAGTATGAGAATCTTTCCCCTCGGTAGATGTCTCTGGTTATTCACATTATTTCATAGCGTCGTCAGCCTTTGGTGTAGAAACCATTGACCTGAGGCAGTAAAGGTTTTGGTGACGATTGCTCAATTAAATCTACATTTACGAGATCACCATAAAAGTTTGTCCAGTAATTCTGAGAAGTCGAGTCCAATAAGTTGTACGGCTCGCCACGTCACAAGGCGTACAGGCCTACAAAGCTATATGCTACAGCCCGACTAACAGAGAAATATTGTTGCAGAAGTGCCACCAGCAGGTTTGCCAACCAGTTTTTCAAATATAAAAGAAAAACAAGTGACTGCCGCTTGGAGGAAAGTCCCAATTAAATGTCAAACAAGGGAACTGGACCAAGCTAGAAAAGGACAAAGACGAAGACAATCTACATGTTTCGGGGCACTACCCCTTCAGCAGGACGACAAAAACGACAAAAAAAAAAACCGAAAAGGAAAAAGACTTAGATGTGGCGCGTGGGCTGCAAAGCAGGAGAATGACCAAGGGACAGTGAGTAAGAGGGGTTAAAAAGAGGGGCAGGCAATCGCAAGGTGGGTAGGAAAAGGGTAGAGAAGGGTGGGGATGGAGAGTGGGCGGGGGAGAGAGAAGCGCGGGTAAGGGGGTGTCGGTGTGGGAGAGAGAGAGAGAGAGAGAGGGAATGAGGTGAGAAAAAAAGTAAGAGACGGAGGGGCGAGGGGGTTAAGGGAAAGGAGGGGGAGGGTCAGTGTTTAGGGTTGAGTCCAGTGGGTGCCATGGTACCAAAATGGGTAATGAAGTAGGATTCCATATTCTTACGGTCAATAGTCGCCCTTCATTTTCCAGATACCACAGACCCTCATGTTGTCGGCTGTGTGTGTGTGGGGGGGGGGGATGTATTGAAATGACGTGCAACTGGTGTGTTTCTGCAGTGTTTAGTGTCAGCTAGATGTTCTGTGAAGCGGGTGTTGAGTGTGCGTTCTGTCTCACCGATGTAGAACAGGGTGGGGCAAAGGGTGCATGTAATGGCGTAGACGATGTTGCTGTTGGTGCAGGTGAAGTTGCGTTTGATGACGAAAGTGGTATTGGGTGTGTGGAGTGTTGTGGCAGTGTTCAGGTAGGGGCAAGTGGGGCAGCGGGGGACATTGCACGGGGTTGAGCCGCAGGAAGGGGGGAGGGAGGTAGTCGGTTGGAGTTTAGAGTGTACTAGAAGGTCTCGCAGGTTCTTATCCCGCCGAGATGCTAGGAGGGGGGGGTATTTTGAAGAGGTGGAGTTCAGATTTAGACAACAGGTGCCAGTTGGAAAGGAGGATCCTACGTACTGGGAGGTTGTGGGGGTGGTAGGTCAGTACAGCGATCGGCCTTGGTTCTGTGTGTCTGTGGTGGTGGGAGGGTTGTAGTGTAAGTGCGCGTGGTGTGGTGGCAACTTTCTGTCTAGCAGTGTGTAGAAGTTTGGAGGGATAGTTGCGGGCGAGGAAAAAGTCTACCATTCTGTCGGATTGTTCATTAAAGTCAGTGTCATCAGAGCATAATCTGCGGAGTCTCCAGTTTTTCAAAAGCTTTCGATATATATATATATAACACTCACGTGTGGCGGAAATTTTAGCTGTGAGGCAGTGGAGATCGGATGTAGCTTCGAGGAAGTTCTGGCCACAGCGGACGGTCGGCCCTTGCTGACACCACTGTCGACTGTTGCAGAGTGTCTGTGCTCCAGCAGCGCTGGTCATTATCAGCTCTTTCGAACATGACACGTCGCCTCAACTGCCATGCTTTAGAACAGCTTTAGGCCACAAACTTCATTAGGTAAAGATCCCTACAGCGTGTGTAGTAACAGCCGCTGCAAGAGATTCCCATTCCAAGGGTTTTCAGCAAAACCCGTACATTCTTGTCAGCAAAACATGGTGGATAGGACAGTTTACACAGCTGGTAACCTGGTACATCTTCATGAGCGGCTTATGTCATAAGTTCGACCTGTTTCCGTGTTTCACGCCGACTTAGAGTACCAGCTCTTCCAGGAAGTCAAAATTTTCCACCAATGCACATTTTATAGCAATATATTAGCTTATTCCCAAGCCCTGCAACACACTGACAATGCCAAAACAAGATGCTAGATAGCTTCCTCCTCCATATTACATATTAAACACCCTGCACAATGCAATACAGTACACTTCGTTATATCTGTAATAATGCAATTTCTTTGCAGCACAGAGCCTCGGAAAAAAATTACATAAACATTATCACATACACAATCCGCAGTTACAATTGCCTTTTTAATTTATCATAGATTGGGCGTCCCTAAGTCAGTGGAGGGAAATAAGGCTCTAGAGATCCCACTCATACCAGGACAAAACGCTGGGGAAAAACAACTTTGAAATGGATCGACTGCTTGATGTTGTGGTAATACAAATCTTCCTATAAATCTACGTTTATCACTTTCCACAGAAGAGACAGATGTAAGCATTGAACACCACAGACGGCAACGTAAGATTTTAGCCTGCTTCACAATTAGCGATTATACTCCTGTGAAACCGAGTTGACAATGAAAGGCGGATGTTTGGAATTACAGATGCCCCTTATCTGCTGCAGAACAGACCCTTGAAGCCAGCACTGTTCGTCAAACCTCTCAAAATGTCAAAGATTATATATCAACACATGAACAGCGCAACTGCCCTCGCTTTGCTGGCTGGGTTCCGAGTCAGAACAAGCATTTGGCGTGTAACGTGGTTTCCGTTTTCTTTTATAACAACACAACGGATTTTACGTCGGCGAACTTCTCGCGGGCGGAGCTAGTGATGCAAAGTTGTGTGGTCACCCCACGCCCCCTGTTTTTTTGGGTTTATTTTGTTTGTTTTTTTTTTGGTCCAAAATGACGACAACCATAACAAGAGCAAGGTAAGACAGAGATCCATTGACGACATCAGTAAACTGGAAATGAGATGTGTGGAGTGTTTAATGGATGTTCAACCACCGACAAGATCCAGTTTAATATGTCTTGGGGAGCTTGCTAGTATTCCTGTGTCTCCAGATTACACAGCTGAAGCAGCTGAAACATTCGTACGAGGTATAAAGGTAAAGAAAGAATGAAATAAATGCTGATGAAATAGAGACATTGTGTATTAACGATGTGCGCACTGCATGACTGTTAGCATACACGTGTAACACCTCCAGTCGGATGCACTCACACGACAGCACGCACCGACAGCAAATTGACCACACCAATGTTTATTGCTAAAAATATACTAAGCGATGGCACGGCCGTTCAACTAAACGCTACAGCAAATCTGGATAGTCTAGTGGCTTCCTCTTGGACCTGTCTCTACTTTAGAATTCGAACGTCGCCTCGAGCGGAGGGGGGAGAGGGTCGCATGCCGGGTAATCGGTATTTTCTGGCCACCTCCAGGTACGCCCCAAGTAGCACCTCTTTCCACCGGCCAGCCTCAATCCGAGCCCGCAGCGTTTCCCTCTGTTCGGGCGATTGCACACACATGTCCACCAGCCAGTTCAGGTGTTCTTGTACTAACTGTACGTGCAGCATTCTGACGGTCTCCATCCTTTACTTTCTTCTACCTTAGAGGCGCACGTGAAAGGCAACTCTGTAGTTCACCTTTCGACTGTGCCCCTCTCAGTCTTCTCCTTGCTAACTCCTGCCTTGGGCTTCGATGTCAAATCTCTCCAAGTCCCATGGTCAGGCGTGCATAAGCCTTTCGGCTGGGCGCAGGTTCGAGCAAGCTTCTTTCTCTATGTGTCCTTCTCTCTCCAATGGTTGGCTCTGTCTGAATCTCCCGATCCTCGTCTGTCCCCCTGTTCTTATTTCCCCCAACTCCAACGCCCTCTACATCACATGAACTATTCTTGTAAACAGCATCACGAAATTCCAAGGCCAGCGACCGGACATTACTAATACATTCATGATCAGTTGTCGCCGTGCTGTCCCTGACTCTTGGACCAGGGAGGTGGGTTGACTACCCCCTTCCCCAATACGTATTGTTCTCTGGGAGAACACGAAATTTACTTCCCTGGACTAAGCGACCCTTGATCTAGTTTAAACTGCGTGAACAATGCTATTTTTACACCACAGGTCTCAATTTCGTTACAACACGGCTATCGTATTTTGCCACTCACGATACTGCTGGAGAGAAAAGTTTTGACTGCGTGACGTCAAGATCTCGGCCTGGGCGACCAGAGTGGTCTTCCGTGATTCTAGCTTGCCTGGTGCACTATCGCTAGTGAATATCCTCCAGTAAAGCCCCACACTATTTAACGATTTGCCAATGATTCACCCAGCCAGATTTTAGCGATTCACAACCAAGTCGTCCGTAGCTGGGTCACTGGGTCATTCCTTGAGTCGCTGGAACGGTCTTTAAAAGCTACTGGCAATTTGCTATTTGATAGAAAACATTTCCCAACACTCTCCGTACACGTTGCGAGAATCCTGCGTTTTTTTACCCGCCAGATCAGGTCACAAAACGGTTAGTGATGGAAATATTACTTGGGACTACCAACGTGGACAGTATGGAAAAGCACGCGCAGTTTATTCTAATGGCTGCTTCTGTGACAGCGGTCAATTTCGCCCAGGTATCCGATTCAGAGCGCGAGAAAACTAATCCAAAGAACAGAATATTAATGTAAACGATGGATTTCTCGTCGGAACCAGTTAGAAGCGTATGCGTGTCTGTTTAAAGAATTAACAGAAGAAGACTCGAGTGAATGCAGTTCTTGGATGCCATCCCATTACCCAATTGTCTTCCAATCGACAATTTAAGCCTGTCGTGCAAAATCTGTTTGCATAATCAGGCGCCCAGTGGTTGCCTCCAGACATCTATTTATATGAAAGTCAGTTCGTCTGACCAGTGAACTGATAACCACAGACCTGCCATAATCGGGACGAAGTGGACACCTCCGCTCAAGACTTCTCTGACTGGCTAAAACACTTGAATTTTGAAGCCCTGCAAGAAAATGGTGCAGCGTTCAATCCGCGCGAAATGTCGAGAGGGCTCTGATATTTCCTGGCAATGGTAAGCGTTGAGCTCAAAGCTGGAAACAGATGTCACTCGGCAAGCCAAGCTAAAACGAGCAGGGTTAGTGGGTGACATGGTAAGCCGGTACGAAAACACTTTCGCCTTCCGTAGTATAACACAAACAACCCTCAGCTCGAAAAGGCAAAATAGTAATGATGGTAATCGTTCATTGTTAACGGAAAATTTTCCTTACGGAAGAGGACACTTCCCTGATTACGCCATTTTGTCCTTATCCCATCTGATAAATATAGCGGTTGTATAACTGAGTGCAAAGGCAAAATTGTGAATAGAATATCTTATATCAGTAAATCTCCAGATTTCTTTGACGCAGGTTTTGCATTCAGAATCGCGCTAGAAGAAAACAGTTTCGCCTGCCCAAAAGTTAACGACTGTTCGTAACAATGCACACTGTACTTTGAGATATTTCTTGTTCGGGGACAACATTAATATGGAAAAATGGGGAAAAACTAAATGGGGATCTTTCATAATCCTATGTGCGAGCGAACAAGATTCTTCCGCAAGACAAAATAGATCCCAGGTGCTAGTGGAATTGAAAAAAGAATAAGGGCACGCACACGTTCCAAACATGTCGTATCAGCATTTTCTGGAGACAAATACAATTGTGTAGTCTCTGACCATGTGACGAGGCGTCGCCGAACGAAAATTTGTGAATCGTGCACGTGACAGTTCTGTTTGGATCAAGTGATACGGTTGGATAGACGACTGTTCACATGACCTCAGCTTTTAGCTGAAAGTCTGACTCGATTGTGAGTCTCGGAATGCCCGAGAGAAGAACGGGGGAAATTGAAGCAAACTATTTTTCTGTTTGACAAGACGGAACATTTTAACCGTCTGCCATCCAACATGTCCTTAATTCGATGAATCTGTGGCAGGTTCCCGAATGATATACTGCAAAAGATGACTCCGGGCATCACTATACGATGCTGGATTATTGCAATATGTCTGGTGCTCCTCTTTCCAACGCTGCATTTGACAGTCAGAGCAGCACTAAGCGCGACTTATATGCGTCCGAGTTTACAAGAAATCCACAAAGTGGTCAGCAACTTTCCCTGGAAGTCGTTTGACAATGCAGTGGTCTCTGACCACGATGCTTACAGTGGAGATGCAAACATCAATCTTGATAATTCTGTGAGACGACGCGAGACTTCCATTTCCAGCGAAGCCGATAAGACACAGGAAACGACAGATGAAGGCAAACATGCTTCGTTTAAGGAAAGAGAAGAAAAGGACAGCGAGGAGTCGAGCCCGCGAGGAACGGCTCGGGACAAGTTTCCAGCCTCGTTTTCCAGATATGGCGATGGAAGCAGTCATCAAGACCACAATTCAGTCATACGACTCGATAACACAAAATTTCGTAATCGCAGTACGTATGGCACAGACAGTGAAGATGATGGCGAAAGTAATAACAAAGACCATATGTGCACGAAAGAGTTTCATTCTCACGTGACAGCTGAATATTATTCTCGTGATAAAGCTAATAGCCATAAAGAAAGTGATGACGTGTACAACCGCGTGACGCCGAGATTTCGCAAAGATTTGATGCTGCCGGCACAAGAAATGCCAACAGAATTCACAACTGCAGGCCATCGGGGAAAAGAACCTCCTTCCGCCTCTTTCGGGCCTGGAATGGTGGCAATATCTGTAAGTAAGAATATTTCTTGTCACACTCACATTTGTCGCTGCAACCAACACAAGAAGCGGGCTTTGTGCTTCGGCCGTCAGTACAAGTTACGTTACATCCCCAGTATTCCTGCGTACGTCACTCGTTTCGCCATGAGGAAGACGAACCTGAGAGAACTGACCCGGCAAAAGCTTTGTAACCTTTCTAACTTTGACGTCCAGACGATGAACTTGCAGGATAATCAAATCTCCTTCCTAGCCAACGACACATTCGTTGACTTTACTCACCTCCAGAGTCTCGATCTGGGCAGAAATCCTATATCTGCAAAGATTCTGAAAGATGCTTTCTACAGCATCCACTTGTCAAACTTTGAGTCTCTGGGGCTGGACTCCATGTTACTTTACAACCTTCCCAAAGACTTTCTGGGCGCTTTCGGAAATAGATCAATAAAATCTATATCCATGACCAATAACAACTTAACAACGTTTGATGGTAGGGTTTTCTCACAGTTGGTTTATCTGGGCTTGTTAGTTATATCTGACAATTACATTTCTAATTTCTTGTTGAACAATACAGTGCATGTCAAAAAAATGAAATTGGAAAGAAATGCACTCCGTGATATTCCGTTCCTCTGCAAACCCACCAGCGACACCGCTTTCCCCGATCTTGTTTCTTTGAATTTAGCAGGAAATCAATTTCGAAGAATGCCCGCGGGGGCCTTCAAGGGCCGCTGCTTGCCGAAGCTACGCAAATTAGACGTAGGATCTTCGTCTCTTGTGGAACACTTAGAAAACAATTTTGTCTCCGATTTGCCACAACTTCAGAAGCTGATGGTTGGCGACATGAAGTCTTTGAAACTTTACAATCCCTTCTGCTTCAACAGTTCTTCCCTGGAAAGTTTGTATTTGGCTGGCAACAAAGTCTGGACACAGGGAACCGTCTTTCTGGACGAGGTTTTCGCTCACGCGCCCAATCTTCGGATCGTGGACCTAACCAAGACTAAATTTGATCTGAATACAGAGGAGGATTTACCTCGCATTCTCCTTCCTGCCAAGTCTTTGGTAACGCTCAGAATGGCTTCCTATCTTATTGGAAGCCTGCCTGCGGATTCCTTATCGAAGCTTCCCAATCTACGGTGGCTTGATTTGACGGCAAATCACGTGACCACGTTCAGTCTGGCTGGGGCGCTGAGAAACGTCACTCAGCTGCACACGCTGATTCTGCAGGCCAACAAGATCACGGCCGTCGACGAGACGACTTTTCCGCCGGAGTTCCTGCAGTCCATCCGGGTACTGAACCTGGGCTTCAACGACTTCGCCTGCACCTGCGACCTCCTGTGGTTGAAATCCTGGATAGAGCTCGAGGGCAGGTCGAGAAATGTTACGTTTCCAAACTATCCTAAGGAACTTAAATGTCGCTCGCCGGACAAGTACAAAGGTCTGCCCATCGCCAACTTCAACCCCAGCTACAGGGAGTGTCACCCTCTCAACGTATACGTCGTGGGAGGTAGCGTTGCCGGAGTAATCGTCTTGGCAACGGCCGTGTCGTTGGCCCTGACTTATCGTTACCGGTGGTACCTGCGCTACTACATCTACAGACTGAGGCGGCGACGAAATTATGAACGTCTAAACGACTATGAAGACGAGGACGGGATACTGTATGACGTGTACATCGCCTACAGTCAGTTCGATGTTGACTGGGTAGTGCACGAACTTGCTCCTATTCTGGAAGCATCACCTTATGTGGAGGTAAGCAACATAAGAGTGATCTTGTTTAAAAAATCTTTCATTACCCAATTCATGCAAGCTAGAAAAGGCATTTTACACGTCGTGCTTTTGTTATCAGTAGACTTTAGGGAAATATTATAGCTTTAAGCTTGTCGTTTTCGCATGTTCAAGCTGTCTCACGAATTTGCGTGATTTTGCAAAACGCGATCGCGTGGAATGGCGTGTGCGTGCATGCGTTTTTGTGTCCTTGAATGCATGCGCTGCGGTCAGAATCTGTTCATCAAGGACAGGGACCAGGGGGCGGGGCCTCTGGCGGACAACATCGTCAGGTTCATGGACCAGAGCTCGCGCATCGTGTTGGTTCTGAGTGACGGCTCAGCGGTTGGAGCGGTTACGAGTTCAACAAAGTCATCTACGCCGCCAACGAACAGCACAAGGACGTCATCGTCATCCTGAAGGGTGACGTGGAGGCCGGAAGACTGACCAAGGACATGCGCAGACTGCTGACAGGCGGGACCTTCCTGCACTGGGAGAGAGCGGAGGAAGCGAGAGGCACTTTCAGGGATGCTCTGACAGTAGCTCTGAGGACACGTGGAAACTTCCAGGAACTGGTTTGAGGGAGAGTGTGTGAATGTGCGAGTGGCAGTAGCTCCCTGAAGACCGAAACACAGCAGTACAGTCTCAGAAACGATCAGTAAACTGGGACGGTTCTAACATACTGCAGATGTAGGGACGTTCCAAAATTGTCACTGACAGGCTATAGCTAAGAACTTTTTACATTCAGAAGTTTTCACTCTCATTAGTTGTTTTCTCCTTTAATTAGGCCTACAGCATTCCGCAAAAACTTGGTAGTCCGACGGGCTTGTGAATTATGATTTCAATGGCCCTTCAAGATTTCTGGTTACCATCCCTTTGGTGCACTCTAAATATTTGAAACACAAATTGCACTCAAAAGGTGTTAAAGTAAGTGCTAAAGATATGCTGAGTATGTAAATAGTACGTAAGATGTCTGCTACATGAGTTTGAAGTGTTCTAAACATGCCCCTACTGGACTGAGCACTTTTTCTTTTTTACTGATTCGCCATAAATCTTTACCCAAGTGTTTCAAACCTGCCGTAAACTATCGCTACCCCTCTTTCTGTATGGTTAAATTGCTGTGTTTTAATCGCCATAATGTATTGTGTTTCAAAATAGCCATTACATACATGCTTTAAGTTTGGCAACCATCTTTCATTCTGCCGGTAATCGACCATTTTTGTTGTATATACTCCCTCCAGCATACTGAAGTGAACCTGGCTTTGGTGTACCGCCTCGGTGGTCTAGTGGTTAAGGCGTCCGCTTCTGAGGCGGGAGGTTGGTGGTTCGCATCCCGGCCGAGTCATACCTAAGACTTAAAAATTGAAAATCTAGTAGCTGCCCTGCCAGACGCCTGGCACTACAGGAAATTGTATTAGGACTGGTTGGCCCGGTGTCAGTATAATGTGATTGGGTGGGACTGAGGCCCGTGTTGTGACATCAGTCCCACGTGTGGCAGCACGTTAACTTTGTCTTAGCAACACTGTCCTGATATAAACATAGTTTGCGGCTGGACGTTAAGCACCAATTCGCCCTCCCTGGCTTTGGTGTTCAGTCCATACATATGACACTCAGTCTACTCAAAGTCCACGAGAATTTCATTAAAATACAATGCCTGACAACTGTTGTAGTTAATTGTCACACTTGTCACATTTTCGTCACTACGGTATACCACTTAACAATGCAAAGACTAATACAACAACAGGGATCTTTTATCTGTTTAGGGAAATGAATACAATACAATACAATACAATACAATACAATACAATACAATACAATACAATACAATACAATACAATACAATACAATATCAGTACTTTTTAAAAATCTGTTAGTGGAAATTAATTTCTTACAATGCAATAAAATACTATACTACCAATTAATTAAGCAAAAATAAATTGCACCAAGATTTATTTAACTGTCAAATGTTCATCCATCATGCTCCTGACACCATATAACAATATGCGTAAAAGGTGTTACATTAGATGTATGGTATTTAGGGGATAGACGCAGGACACATAAGTACAGCACATTCTATATCTGACAGGGCTGGGAACTGACCTGCAATACACTCAAACAGACCGCCTAATGTGGACATGCATGACAGGTCAGACAAACTGTTTTGAGCTACTCGCACCGGGAGGGTGCATGAACAGGGAGGGGGGCTTTTTGCCTCTGGCTTTTCGGACGATTGACCGGCCGGAGCGCCGGTGGACGGGGTGGATACAGAGACGGATCGACGCGTGATTGTGGAAAAATGTTGGAGTTGTTAGAATTGATCTCAGCCGTCACGCCATGGAACGCTGTGCTGACTAATAAAATCTTCATGAGACAAACAGACATGTGCAAGCGTTGAAGTTATGGACGAGTGCGTGGTGAGGTGACATTGCTGCTTTGCAACTGTTTTGTGGTAAGGTAATCGAACATTTCTCTTGGTGGTGCCGCGCTATGTTACAACAGATAGAAAGTTATTTGGTTGAAACTTGCTGTCGATATCAGATGTAACTTGACTCTTGTATCTGTTTGTGTTATGTGTCACTGGATTTGCCATAACGCCAGTTTCTTTAAGTTACAATGACATGTTGGCACACGAACAAAATGAGTGGATAAAACCAGTCACAGAGGAAACAAGACATTTCCTTGTCTCGACGTACATTTCCGTGCAATTGTTAATTTTTTATGAAGTTTTCAGGCTAAAGGCCTCCTATTTCTACTGTCATATACCTGCCTATTTGCGTTTTCGTGAATTCACAACAGGCTGATAATATGATTACTAGTCATTGTATTATTGTCTGGCTAGTCATGAGAAGCATGTACAGTGCGGACTTCATGGGAAGAGCAGCTGTAGTCTTCAAACACGCTGTCGATTCTGTTTGTAAAACTGCGGATGTCTGGCCCGGCTACTAACCACTAAATAATATAAATACTATTCTCACTAATATCGTCCAGAGACATGACGCTATGTGTGCAGAAAGATTTTTAGAAATAATTCTTTTGCAATAACAACCCCAACAAAGTACTGGCAGCGCTAGACACAACCGTAAGCTGACGTGTGCAAGCAAGGGATCTTGATTGATTATATTGTGCACCCTGAGGATTTCATGTATTTGTCCTATGTTGTGTTTGTGTCGAATCCCAATTGTTAGTTTACGCTTAGTGAGCGAGCTGACGATATAAATTAGGGATTGGCTGTATGCACACGTGGCACACCAGGGGCTAGCCGTGTGAAGACTAGGGTCGTTTAAAAGAAAGGGATGGCAGATCTTCCTTACTTTCGACTCTCTCTTTGCTACGTGTTTGGGTACGGTAGGCTCCCTTGATTACACACGTCAGCATACAGTTGTGTCTAGCGCTGCCAGTACTTTGTTGGGGTTTTCTGTTCTTTCCTTTCCTTCCTCGTTTCTTTCATTTTTGTCTTGTTTCTTCCTTCTTCCCTCCCTCCTTTCTTTGTGGACATGGAAAAAGGTGAAAAAAGGAAGGAGATGAGAATGTCGATTCAAAAGAGATATGACAGCCTGCAGTTCGTTTCAGAACTCTGCATGGTAGAATAAAGTAGGTGGGCTGACCTACCCACGCCTTCCTTGAAAGCAATATTTTTATTTCCATAAGCCATGTACTCATTTACTGTGTTCTTGGGCTGGGATTTTGGAATGCTTGAATTTACCCTTGTGTTCATAACAGCTGAAGTAAGGCTCGCTCAGCCTGTTATTTTGCGTGCACCACACAACATATTTTTTCTGTTGTTCTAATCTGTTTCTGTTTTAAAATGCTGCTTGCATGTTTTTGAACTCGGCCTCGTAGCGTTTATTCTTCACCTAGCAGTGGAGAAAACACTCTGTACATTCGCAGTGATAACATGTTTGGCTTATAAAGTTATATCTGTTGCTTTGCATGTTTATTGTTTAGACCTTATTATACGTGTGTGTGTGTGTGTGTGTGTGAGAGAGAGAATGTGTGTGATTGCATGTGACTGTGTGAAAGTGTGTGTGAATGAATGTGAGAGAGTGTGTGAGTGTGTGTGTGTGTGTGAGAGAGAACGAACGAACGAAACGAACGAAAAACTTTATTGTCTCTGGCCACATGGCCTTTACAATGGGGGCATGAGCACAATACACAGCCAGTAATTCCATAATACGATCACTGCGGTAAATATTTACATCCATGAAAGTTCTAGTTCATTCCGACGCTTAAAACTATAATAGAGATATCTGGCTAGATTTGCAGAGCTACGAAGATCTTGAATTAGACGAGACAGAGTAAGATGTGAAGGATATAATGTATACTTGCATGGAAGGTATCTAAATCTCAAATCATTTAAATGGACACAGGTAAAAAGCAAATGAAATTC
>SMGT01012339.1:198919-224836 GCA_004794575.1 Lanistes nyassanus
AACCCCAACAAAGTACTGGCAGCGCTAGACACAACCGTATGCTGACGTATGCAATCAAGGGAGCCTACCGTACCCAAACACGTACCAAAGAGAGAGTCGAAAGTAAAGATCTTTTTTGAAGATCTGCCATCCCTTTCTTTTAAACGACCCTAGTCTTCACACGGCTAGCCCCTGGTGTGCCACGTGTGCATACAGCGAATCCCTAATTTATATCGTCAGCTCGCTCACTAAGCGTAAACTAACAATTGGGATTCGACACAAACACAACATAGGACAATTACATGGAATCCTCAGGGTGCACAATATAATCAATCAAGATCTTGTGTGAAGATCTGCCACGTTCCTTACTTTCGACTCTCTCTTTGCTACGTGTTTGGGTACGGTAGGCTCCCTTGATTGCATACGTCAGCATACGGTTGTGTCTAGCGCTGCCAGTACTTTGTTGGGGTTTTCTTTTCTTTCCTTTCCTTCCTCGTTTCTTTCATTTGTGTCTTGTTTTTCCTTCTTCCCTCCCTCCTTTCTTTGTGGACATGGAAAAAGGTGAAAAAAGGAAGGAGATGAGAATGTCGATTGAAAAGAGATAAGACAGCCTGCAGTTCGTTTCAGAACTCTGCATGGTAGAATAAAGTAGGTGGGCTGACCTACCCACGCCTTCCTTGAAAGCAATATTTTTTTTCCATAAGCCATGTGCTCATTTACTGTGTTCTTGAGCTGGGTTTTTGGAATGCTTGAATTTACCCTTGTGGTCATAACAGCTGAAGTAAGGCTCGCTCAGCCTGTTATTTTACGTGCACCACACAACATATTTTTTCTGTTGTTCTAATCTGTTTCTGTTTTAAAATGTTGCTTGCATGTTTTTTAGCGTTTATTCTTCACCTAGCAGTGGAGAAAACACTCTGTACATTCGCAGTGATAACATGTTTGGCTTATAAAGTTATATCTGTTGCTTTGCATGTTTATTGTTTAGACCTACGTGTGTGTGTGTGTGTGAGAGAGAGAGAGAGAATGTGTGTGTGATTGCATGTGACTGTGTGAAAGTGTGTGTGAATGAATGTGAGAGAGTGTGTGAGTGTGTGTGTGTGTGAGAGAGAGAGAGAATGTGTGTGGATGGATGGATGGATGGATGGATGGATGGATGGATGGATGGATGGATGGATGGATATGTGGGTGTGTGTGGGTGGGGGGTAGCATTGCAAACCATATAAACTTGAGGTTATTTTGCGAAACTGTTCTCTCTCCTCGTCCACAAACTTTCTTCTTCATTTCCATTCCTGTACACCCATTCTTACCATTCTTAACAATTTTAATTATAGATACAGATTAAATATCTATAAATATATAAATTTCTAGTAAAAGAAAGAAAGTACTTTTAGTCTAACGCTCCAAATTTCACCCCCAAATTTACATGTTCTTAAAATGTTTGAAAACTACGAGGAGCCCCAACAACAGATCGATCTTTCTTCTTCACTTCCAAACTCAAATATATGCATAGTCACAATGGCATAATGTTGACGATATGCGATATCATTCATTTTCTCACGTCTGTGAACATTTTAATGAGTCTAATTTGTTGTAGTGTTGTTACTGCTCTCTCCCAACACTAACAGTAGCATTAGCCAGCAGTCATGTCCGACAGTATGCAGATAATTACTTACCCTTACAACAACAATAGAAGGACTTGGCAAGATGTTTCGATGTGCATCGTATTTTTACTATAAAAATGTAATGCTAAGCTAGTTGTCTACATTACAGGGGCAACACAAGAAGACTAATTTTTCAACCAAATCAGACTTGTTCTCTGTCGCAGACCTTCTCGTGTGAAGTCATTAATTGCTAGCTCAGCTACTCTGGTGGATCTTTGTACGGCAAGCTGCTACCAGGATCATCGTTTCGTCCAGCTGGATGCTTGGAAATTGTCTACGCTGTCAAAGAATGTATGGTCTCTAAGATCTGTGATTGTGCTGTGAACAGTGTCACCAGAAGGGACACCAGCGAAGACTGACCAGAATTTTTGTCGAACGTGACAAGACAACCCCAACAAAGTACTGGCAGCGCCAGACACAATCGTATGCTGACGTGTGCAGTCAAGGGAGCCTACCGTACCCAAACACGTAGCAAAGAGAGAGAGTCGAAAGTAAGGAACGTGGCAGATCTCAAGGTGACAAGGTTTAGCTTACAGGCGCTACCGCGTGCAACCTGTTCTGGCTTTTGCGCGCTCGCATCATTGCGCACAGTTAACCTAGAAAACCGCAGACGGTGTACCATGAGCGATCCGCCCACACACTTGCCTGAACACCTTTCTCTGTCGTTGTCTACCTCCCACGCCAAACCTGTTCTCTTGGATCTCTCTCCTACTGTTTTCTCTTTCACTCCTTCATTGTCTTCCCCTTCTTTCACTCACATCTCTCTCTCTCTTTCTCACGCATACACTCACACGCACATATTCACTTCCTCACACACTCGCAGACGCACACCTACACACTCATCAACTTTTGCTACTATTGGCACTAATTTTTTTTAGTGCTTTGTTAATTTATTGGTCTCACTCTCAAAATTGTTGGATTTGGTGCAACACATCATACGTCAAATTTGAAGAAATTAATTTGAATTTTAGGGGTGGCATAACCAGGTCAAACCTGTGATGTCTTATTGTCGCCATTTGCACAATAGACGGTCTGCAATGTTTGCGTGAGAATTATTCTGGAAATATAAAACCTACATTGCTGAAATGTTTTGTTGCGGAGCACTTGCGCATATAGATTTAAGAACGTGTTTTGCGTGTGGTGTAAGTTGTTTTACTTCAAACAAAACTTCCAAAATCCTCATGCGGATGTTGACAATTGACAGCTGCCAGTCATTTATACTTTCAGTCTGTCATGAAACAGCTAATAAGATTGTAAAATGCACAGTATAACAAACTAACAAATAGTGAAGACTAGCTCTACACTGTTGTGTTTATTAGCTGAACAATTTACATCTCTATCTCACTGCACTAAAGTCTTTTGTGCATCTGGATTTCACCAACGATGTTCCTCTTCAACTTGAAGAAGAAACTGCAGCTGCTCTTTTATTAGTCCGCTGTAGTCTGGCACCAGTGGGGCACCATGCTCTGTCTGATCGCGCACCACTGTAAGGGCTCCCGCTATGCTCCTGGCCAACTGGCAGCTCTCAAATTTTTCTTGAAGAATTTTTCAACAGTTCAGACAGCATCAGTGAACTCTTGGATACGAAGCTACACAGCTGTTGGACCACACAGCTGTCGGACCGCACAACTGTCAGAGTACACAGCTGTCGGAGTACACAGCTGCCGGACCGCACAGCTGTCGGACTACACAAGTGGTCTTCATGTCAACTACTGCTTGTTTCGGAAAGTCTTCATAAGTTGACGAACTGTCCTGAATGGCAAGATCACAGTTATCTTCTCCTCATCCGGTTTAGAACTGTCCTGAATGGCAAGATCACAGTAATCTTCTCCTCATCCGGTTTAGAACTGTCCTGAATGGCAAGATCACAGTAATCTTCTCCTCATCCGGCTTAGAACTGTCCTGAATGGCAAGATCACAGTAATCTTCTCCTCATCCGGTTTAGAACTGTCCTGAATGGCAAGATCACAGTAATCTTCTCCTCATCCGGTTTAGAACTGTCCTGAATGGCAAGATCACAGTAATCTTCTCCTCATCCGGTGTACAGTCATCAGTCAGAGACAGACCAGTTCTTCTGAGAGATACCAAAGATAGGAACTCAACTTGCTGGCTGCAACTTTGGCAACCTGTCTGTTGACTGCTTTGTGTGCAGTGAGATCTTTAAGGAACTGTAAGTCACTGGCAGGGGCAGCAGCCACATGGAGTGTCATGGAGTGTCATGGAGTGTCATGACGGATGTTTTATGTAGAGGTGAGCCACAGAGACCCAGATGTCACCAAGGCTTTGATCTTTTGAAGTGAGATTTTTTCAGTTAACCTAACAATTAAGTTGGGGTGAGAGAAAGCGATTTCAAAAACTCAAAAATAAGTATCACGCTATTATAAATGCACGAACACGAATCGCATTATGCATGTGCATCACAACACACATATGTGAGACGTACATGCACAAAGACTTACAAATACAAAGACATTCCATAATCAGTCGACTCGCACGAACTTCACGTAAAATGATAGGCAAACAATAAATAACAGGCGAACAGTAAATATCAGAGAAACTTTGTGGTTTCTTGTCACGCGGCTTGACAGGAAAAGGGAGAAAACTGTGATTATTTTATGAACAGTGAGTTTTAGCTGCCTCCCTTTAATTGCCGTGTGTATGATATCACTCCAACAGGAAGTACTGAAAACGCTCAACATAACCGTATGCAGACGTATGCGACCAAGGGAGCTTACCGTACCCAAACACGTACCAAAGATAGGGTCTAAAGAAAGGGACGGTGCAGATCCTCAAAAGGATCTGCAAGCCCTTTCTTTATAACACCACTAGTCTTCACACAGCTAACCCTTGGTACACAACGTGGGCATACAGAGGATCCCTATTAAATGTATGTTTTTTTTTAATGTATGTGTGTATGATGCCTTTAGTTCTGCTATCTCACGTTCTTGGAGGTCATTCGACTGTCTGAAGGCATGATAGGAATGTTACCCAAGGTGTTCCATATTCTCCAGGACAATTAAACAAGAAATAATTAGCTCAAGATAACTACCTCAGCTGACACTGAGATATACAGTCCGCAGATCGACTTCCTAATTTGTCACAGGGTACAGCGGGGGAGGGGGAGCAAAATAGGTGCATATCAGAACGGTGTTGCTTAAGCAAGTTAACGCAGGCTTCAGTCCCACCCAGTTACGTCATACTGACACCGGGCCAGCCAGCCCTAGCACTGTTCCCTACAGTGTCAGACTGTCAGGCGTCTGGCAGGGCAGCTATTAGATTGCCAATTTGTAAGTCTTTGGTGTGACTCGGCCGGGGCGCGAAGCACGAACCTCCCGCCTCGAAAGAGGACACCTTAACCATTAGGCCACCGCGGCGCTCACTTGCTGGGGGAGGGGAGAAGAGGGGGAAGGGTGATCAAGGGAAGTGAATAGAAAAGGTAAAAGGAGATGCGCGCGCACATGCATTCATTCACTTACAAAGCACGCATACACGCATGCAGACGGACGCGCTTACCGGCATTCCTTCGCACAAACGTGCACACGTCCAGGCACTTCCCGTGCACACCCCCCCCCCCACACACACACACGAGAAACTTTCTGGGTGGGGGATGTGTGCTAGTGTTGACACAATGGCCAAAGCCTTGGATGGGCGGGGGAGGGGGGTTCTTCCTTAACCATAATAGTAGTGGCTGCGACCTCATGACTATGCCGATCATTTCCACTTCCACGGTTTTGCTGTCATTTCGTCATTGCCTATGCCGCTTAATATAAATATATATGCAAACACACACACATATATGTATATATACAGGGATGGTGTATACACACAAAAAAGAACATTCCAGTCAAATATTTCTCCGGTTTTCCCCATGCCAGGTGTGCGGTGGCTGTAAACTTGCGTTTGTATTCATTCAATTCCTAGTTTTGCTTGCAATCTTTCTTCTCTGAGCCACTTCGCCCCAGCCCAGCCCAGCCCACCCAGCCTACACCAGCCCACCTCCCCAACTACACCTCTCCAGAAGGTATTGAAACTTGTCTTTCACCTGCATGTCCAATTTTGTTTTTCCAGGGCAGCCCGTAGCATAGCAGCAAAGGCGTTCTTGTCACCGGTACACCGATACAGGGCTGGGGTTTCGTGCACGCACAAGAACTTTATCTACGTCTGACACATGTTTACAAGGTTGGCCTGTGGAGGTTTTTTCGGGGCGCCCTGGTCCCCCCCCCAACCCCCCGTCATGCATGCCATGTTCGTACTCGGTGCTTTGACATCAAACAATGTGCAGCTATCATCCGGTTTGGCCCCACTTCCTCTTCTTCCATTTCCTTCACCACTCTCTCGCCTCCCTCCCCTACCATAGTATAGGCCCTGCCTTTAGTTTATTATTTGACGTTAAGCAATACACAACCAAACAACTAAGCCACGCTTCTCCTGTGCCCGCAAACAAGTGCTTCTAAATTGAGTCACACGTAGGCCCCTGTCGACACCTTAATCGTCCCCTTGGGATGTGCTTACCTTGACTGTTTTCTCGCAGATTACTGTCGTTATAGTATCGCACTCCTCTGAGTTATTCAGCTCCATCCAATCAAAGAAAAATTAGTAAACAGAAGAACGCGAATTATTATTGACCAAACTATATTTTACATTTCGTTCCTAGTTTTGGAATTCAAATAAAGTTGTATCATCTTATGAAGTTCGAAAATATGTGCTTTTAAAAGCAACCTAGCTGATGTTTGAAGAGAAAGATACAGCCATAATCTCTCGCTTGTTTTATTCTCAACAAAAATATTTTAACAATTTGCTTCAATGGCGCAGTCGGTACAAGAACCACCAGACCATCCTCAATATGCGCTTGACACCTGCGTGACATGTCTTGAAGAACGCCACAACAGGTGTCCATAACTCTTGAAACAAAAGGTACTTTATAGGTGTCGAGTTCGAGAGAAGAGCGCATATAAAGAGGGGCTAAAACTGGGTATTTACGTACGCCAGGTACGAGTGTTTGCTTTATGAAGTCCACCCGGGGTAAATCTATCCTGAGACGAATGGTTTCCAAGACAGATGTGCTATTTATAAAATCGAGTGGTGGGAAGTCCAGAGAAGTGGATGGCAGAGTTGTTAGATCAAGCTCTGGCCTCTGAAACCAAATAACGCCCTTAAGATTGTTCGATCACATGCGCACGACACACTTCCGCCATTTCACTCACCTGGGAACGGGTACCTGACCCATGGGTCAGGGAAGGTGGGGCAGTGAGAGCAAGGAGATGAGCACCTCCCTCACAATGCTGGCCCACAAAAATATGGGGGTCATATAACAACCCAACTCCCCTACGACCTAAATAAAGTCACGACACAACCTTTTTTTCTATTTTTTTGAAAGTTGGGGAAAAAAGGGTTAAAGCCGCTCATGCTACTCTCTCTCTCTCTCTCTCCTTCGCATCTCCCAGTGAACACATTTTTTCTCTCTCTCCCACTCCTTTCATATTATACCCTTCCTTTCTTATCGGACCCCCACCCCCCACCCCGAGAAGCAGAAAATATGTTCTCTTCAAAACGGTGAAGGTCATGGATGGATCTCGCGTCCAGCACATGCAGTTTTTATCCGGATGTGACACGTTTACAGGCTTGATCAGCTGGGAATTTCCCCTTTCCTCTTGTCCCAGCATACTTTATCTTCCTTTTCTTTTCTTTGTCGTGGGAGACCTTCAGTTGCTGCCAAGCAACAAAACAAACCCCCTCTTCCTCTCCCTCCTTCAGTATTTGCCTTTCTTTCCTGTCGTGCCTTTCAGCAACGAATTAAGAAAACTCTCTCTTGTCCTTCCTTACTGCATGATTAAATTTAATGAGCTAGAAATCAGTCTGATTTTATTTTTTAATCATGACTACAAAGGCGCGCGCGCGCTCATGTGCGTATGTAAATGCTCACAGAGCGTGCGTGCATGTGGTGAGTACGAAGTGTGTACGTGTGTGTTTCAGTGTGCATTAGTCGGTATTACTGTGAGATACTTAAAGTCAAACATATTGCGTGATACATTTAACGCGAGACATGCAGGCTTTTTCTTTGGGCAACAGCGCTTGTTCGCTTTCTTGTAATACACTCAAAACCAAAAGAAACGCAAATTGACACAAGGGCAAGGAATAGTCATAGTTCTTGCATTCGGATACAATGACAGCAAGAAAAATTAGGTTGACATGAGGTCGCATGGTCTGTTGAGTGCAGCCCTTGATAATGACGCGCCTTCCGCAAAAAAGTATCCCTTCTGGCGCGCTAATGTCGGACAGTGGTTTTCACTCGTGTAACATCAACAAAAGCAGCAAGACTTTCTTTGCGAACAGAGGGTAACACTTGCTAGCAATAAAAGCTGAGGCTCGTATGCTTCCAGACAGACCATCTGTTAGCAGCAGAAGATTGGGAAAGAGCCATCGGACGACTGCAGCATGGAAACTGCCCAAGCGTCGCCACGCAAGCACTGGGTGTGGCAGTTTCCAAAGTCTGTCGTTTGTGGGCTTTCAAGTCACTGGCAGCACTCGGGATGGAGTCAGAAGCGGACGACCTCGTGTCACGACTGCACGACAGGACAGGCAGATCTACCGCGACCAACCATTCCAACATGCCGCAGAGACAGCCCGCGCCACTTTCGGGAACCATGGAGCTGCCATCAGCCAGATGACTACGCGTCGCCAGTTGTCTGAGCGACAGCTGTACTGCCGCCGTCCTGCACGGCCGTCAACGCTGACTGCACGACATCGGGAGCAGAGAATGCAGTGGGCCCAGCAGCACCTGTACAGAGGAGGCGGAACGAGAGGTACACCAGCAACATCCTGCAGCACGACCGTTGGGGAGTCCCCATCATGATCTGGGGTGGAGTTGTCATCAACCGACTCGTGGGCCCCATCGTCTTCCAGAACATCGACACTGGACGAGGAAACGCCTTGACAGCACAAGGCTATGTGGACCAGGTGCTGAGGCATCATGTCGTGACATACTTCCAGCAGCACGGCAACCTTACCTTTCAGCATGGCAATGCCCGCCCACACACGGCAAGGCTCACCACGGCCTTCATGCAGCGGATCAATGTTCAGGGGATGGCTTGGTCCTCTATGAGCCCAGACTTGAACTCAATCGAGCAAGTATGGGACCATCTGCAGAGAGAGAGAGAGAGAGAGAGAGAGAGAGAGAGAGCTGGGCACTGTCCAGCAGAGGCCGACAACAGCTCTCCAGGTGGAGCAGGCCGTCAGGCAGATCTGCGCATACATGGCTTTAGTGGTTTTCAGTATATGTTCATCTTAATGGATTAGGATCCAGTTTGGTAAGACTAAAATCAGGTTATGACCCTTCCGCACGCGATCATTAGTTTTATACCACCGTAAGAACAACAGATGATCTGCACCAAGTTTGGACAAAAAGGAGACATATTTGGAGCAGATATTTTATACCACCCTCCAGCTTTTTCTTGTGACGTTTTCTATTGATTGCAACTATGACATACAGACACCAACCTGATTTTGTTTTCTGGTTTGTCTTTTCACTTAATGTTGGCCCAGACGTGAAGCCCTAATAAAGGCAAATACGAATGTACTAATAGGGAAGACATTTCCCCCCCCCCCCTTACCACCAGCTTATTCCCCAACCCTGTCACAAAGTTACCAATGGCAGCTCTTATCAGATGCTTGTCACAGCAAGCGTTTGAAGGCAGCACATGTCAGCGAGCATTCATGTGCATGAGGATTTCCGCCCCGCAAGACCTTGGCGCTCAGTATTAGTAGAACACTCGCCTAGTCATCGCTATGTAGTAACAATTATGTCTTCCGCCCGATAGGCCGGGCACTAAGCGCTCTCGTCTCAATGCATGTTCACAATGCAGTTCTTGAACATGTAAGCTGCTGGGAGTTGCCAGTCTCCAGCTGGTCAGATTCGCTCTGGAAAATCAGCTGAGTTCACACAGTGTTGACGTATTGGAGCACATGCAATTGAGATTCTGGTAAGTTGTTAACGTTTAAAAAATAAGCGTTCGTGTCTGTGCATTTTCTTTTTATGTTGGTGTTTTGCGTAAGCTTTCCTTTAAATTTACCTTGTTTGTATCACGGTGGGTTTTAGTCGCAGAATTAGTCTCATGACGCCTAAAACAGATTCTTTCCTATTCTGTGGTGATGTTTTCCTGCGAATGGATATCGTGTGAAGAAAAGATTGTTGTGCTGCATAAAACTCAAAGAAAAGCCAAAAGTTTCTCGAAAACAACACAGTCCCACAATTCCGACCTATCAAGCTGCTGAATTCCTTTCAAAGTCAACATATCTGAAAATGTGGACTGTTGTGACATAAAGAGCTTATACATTCCAATAGAAGCATATTCATTAGAAAAGGACAGGACAGTTGATGAAGGATTTGTGCAGCTTGGATTGGGGGACACTTCCCACGTTCCCACAACTGTCTTTCACGAGAGCTGTCAAGTGGGGACGGTTCAGCGTGTCCAAAGTCTGTAAAGTTTAGACAGTCATTCGACGGTCGCAATTGAAAGTTAAAGCGACCGGCCGCTGTGAAAATCGCCTGTGGGGTCTGTAGTACTGGAGGACCGAGAGAACTAAAGATAGCAGAATGCATGCATGTTGCGTGCGGGTGCAACCTAAGGGGGACTTCTGACTTTGCTTCGCCGTCCCTTCTTCTATCTGTGGGTGTGCGCTCAAGCGGGAGGGAGAATGCGTGTTCACGCGCAAGGGTATGCCGGCAAGAGCAGGTGAGGTACTGTAGTTCTTACAATGCGCAGTCTTGCCGCAAGCTTCTCATTTGCTAAACTGCGTTGTTAGCACGCTGCTTAACGCAGGCTGCCGCATTTGATCTGATGAGGCCTAGACACAAACAGGAAGACTGAAAAAAGTACTGGAATAACAACAAACAAATATAACTAGTACCGATAAATGATGTCACTGATGTACATTTTACATGTAAAGATTTTGTTTTAAACCAGACAAAAAGTGATAGCATTCTTTAAATAGGCCTATCTGGTGGGTCAAGGACATGACTGATGTACACCATTGGCGTCCCCATTCTATCAACACGCGCGCGGGAGTCAGTGTGTTGCTTATCGTGTAACACAAAAACAAATATATATGCAAACTTCAGCTGGCGCGAGGTCGTCAGTTAAAACGTCACTAACAGTAGAGATCTCAATCCATGTCGACCCAAGATTTAATACACACTATAATTATAACTAGCATCTGGGTATTTAATTACACTAAACACATATATTTACAGGGGCAGATCATTGTTCCGGTGGGTGGGGGAGAGGGGGGGGGCAAGAAAACGATCAAAGGCAGTATACACCTGAGCGGTGGTATAAGGACTGGTCGAATGTAAATTGGCCATTTCTAATTGCCGATACAAAGCCGTAATATAACGCCCACCTCTCCTTCTCTTGCTCTGGACTGGGGGGTGTGTGGCCCCTTTTGGCCCCCCCCCCATAATCCGCCCCTGATTTACAAGACGAATTGACAAGGCTACAGCACTGTGCTGTGCACGCGTCATAAGTAAATATAGCTGGAATATTGATCTTTGCTGGCTGTCTTTTCAACAAATCCTTCATTTTGTGTCACAAGGTGTTCTACTGTTTAAACACTGTAACTGACTGCATTTGTATATGTTTAGCAAAGCAGCAACGATGTACAGAGCTACACACAAAATCGCTGAGTTAACAGGCGGCAAAAATGGAGATATTAGGGATTGTTTTATCAGTGCTTCTTTGTGGGGTAATCTTTCGCGGGAGGCATCTGCCACGCCTTTGAGTCGTTCCCTACCTGGTGAGATAGGCACGGCACCAAATATTTAGAAGAGAACCTGGGAGAAATATGAGGACTAGTGGGTATGTTCGCATTTAAAACATGTTGAAATGCCTTAATGTATTGGGGAGGTTATAATGAGACATTTATTGTAGGGCTGGAGTAGTCCATGTAATCGCAAATAGTGGCTTTGTAAACCATAGAAGAGATGCTTCGTCAAATGTTTAGCCGATATATTAACAAAGGGTGATGACTTGAAATCATTGTGTAAGCGCTGGGGCAAGCGGTGACCGGAGACTTACAGTATACAAGACATTCCACTGCGCCAAAGCTACTAGACATTGCAAGTGGGATAACACTCTCTTTGTCAGCGGCAGAGACGACGGGGAGTGGGTGACATCTATTATGAAAAAAAATCCCAGGTGCCTTACAAACACATGGGCTGCTAATTATGCCGAGATTATAATCAGATAATCATGGGTCGTACAAATCTATAATATCCCATTACATAAAGAAATTGTATCGGGTGGACCAGCCTTAGCTGGTAACCACTCCAAGGAGAATTTTCTAGTTTCTTTTTTAAACTCGCAGGAAGAAAGTCGTTAGAGATAAAATAATTTGGGTGGCTACAGGTGAACCACCGACCAGCCTGTGGGTGTGTGAGACAAATTTTGCACTGGACTCTCAAATCGACATTTCCCTTTCTCTTTCAGTACAAAGCGGGTAGTAAGCGACCTTTTCTCCGATGTGCACTGTCCCGTGGTGACCTTACGACCTCCGGAGGAAAACGATGGCTGGTCTATTCAGATACATACTCTGCAGCGGGTTGTTCGTCTGGTTTCCTTTCTGGACTGTAGGTTACGAATCCTCCCTCCGGACATCCGTATCACTTCAAAAAACAACAGCGGAAATAATTCTTGTCAAGCACAACGTTGAAACGGCAAGCGAGTCTCAAGGTCATGCTACACCCTTGACCTCTACACTTTCGGAAAGTGAAGGTGAAAAGGTCAAAAGCGGCCTTTCGACAGTCGGCGGGGCTGAGTATTTGGACTCTCGCTCTTCTGATGAAAATACGAGCAGCGAGACGCGCGGAGCTGGTGAAGAATTTGCCTACAAGACGGGAGGCTTTGAAAGAGGTACTGCGACCCTACCTTCAGACAACACTCCTCTTTCTGACAACGTTCTGAGGTTCGAACCATCCCCATTCTGGACAGCCGAACAGACTCAGATGACTATCTGGCGAGACTCACCTGTCTGTGACCGCTTGGACGACTATAGAAGCGGTGGTGAAGAGAAGAACGAACCGGAAGAAATACTTCCAGAAAAGTCTGTAACTAGTTATGGCGGGGAAGGGGAAAGCAAACACCATGTCGCTGACACAGGAGAGGAAGAAAATAATTCCAATCAAGCACTCAGCTCAGATTTTCATTCAAACACAAAAAGTGAAGATGATTCTTCCATGAAGGCTATGACACTTCCTGACGAAACCGATGACATTGGTATGGATATTTCTATGCTCTCAACAACCTCTTCGCCAGAAAGCGTCGTCACGACAGTAACAACTGCATCCAATGACTTTCCTTGTGACATTTATGTTTGCGACTGCAGCAAGAAGAAGAAACAAGCTCTGTGCTGTGGCCGGCATTATAAGTTACGTCACATCCCACGAGTTCCTGCTTACGTCAGCACTTTCCGTCTCTGGATGGCTAGTCTGGAACAGCTGAACAGAGAAAAGCTTGGCAACCTTTCCAACTTCAACATCCAGACGATAGACCTGCAAAACAATCGAATCAAATTCCTTGCCAACGACACCTTCGCTGACTTCCAGAACCTGAAGACTCTCGATCTGGGCAGCAATCCAATCGCTGCGGAGATGCTGAGAGATTCTTTCTACAGCATCCAATCGTCAAAGTTTGACACGCTGAGACTGGACTCCGTGTTCCTTTACGATTTCCCAGATAACTTTCTAGATGCTTTCAGAAACAGATCAATGAAAGTGATAACCATTTCCAACAACAGCCTCCATACATTCAACGCCAGAGTTTTCTCCCCATTGCGATCACTGTTCAGTCTCTATCTGTCTGACAATGGTATTTCGGACTTCGTGCTGAACAATACTGTGTATGTTCAGAGACTGAACCTTGAAAGAAACGTCCTCACTGCTCCTCCATTGCTGTGCAATCCTGACGGAGGCCCAGCTTTCCCCAATCTCTTCTCTTTGTATCTCGGAGGAAACCCTTTCAAAACAATGCCTGCCGGCGTGCTAAGGGGCCGTTGCCTGCCCAAGCTGCTCAAATTAGACATCAGCTCCGCTAACGTTCTGAAGACCCTGGGGAACAATTTTATAGCCGACCTGCCGCGACTCGAGAACCTAATGGCGGGACACATGCACGCACTTGCACGCTATGAGCCCTTATGCTTCAACAGTTCCTCCTTAACGACGTTGTTCTTGATGGACAACAAAGTCTGGACGGGTGGGTCCATCGTTCCCCAGGAGATTTTCGCTCACGCGCCCAATCTCAAGGAAGTAGACATGACCAAAACAAAGTTCGATCTAAATCCGGATGTCGACCTTGCTCGCATCCTTCTTCCTGCCCAGTCTCTGGTCAGCCTGTCAATGGGCTCTTGCCTTCTGGGAAGTCTCCCAGCGGACACACTGTGGAAGATGCCCAATCTCCGCAAACTCGACCTGATTGGAAATCACGTGACCGCGTTCAGTCTGGCTGCTGCGCTGAGAAACGTCACTCAGCTGCACACGCTGGTCCTGCAGGCCAACAAGATCACGGCCGTCAACGAAACCACTTTCCCGCTGGAGTTCCGGCAGTCCATCCGGGTGCTGGACCTGAGCAAGAACGATTTCGCCTGCACCTGCGACCTCCTGTGGTTCAAATCCTGGATAGAGCTCGAGCGGGCCTCGGGCAACGTCACGTTCCCCAACTACCCCACCTACTATCGCTGTCGCACCCCGGACAATCTTCGTGGCGTGTACCTGTCCCAGTACAACCCCAGCTACAGGGAATGCCACCCGCTGAATATCTACATCGTCGTCGGGAGTGTAGCTGGCGTACTTGTCATGGCAACTGCTGTGACGTTGGCTCTCACTTACCGGTACCGGTGGTACCTGCGCTACTACATCTACAGACTGAGGCGGCGACGAAAATATGAACGCGTGAGGAACGAGGATGATGAGGACGAGATTGTCTATGACGTGTACATCGCTTACAGTCAGTTTGACGTTGAGTGGGTGATGGAGGAACTGGCGCCCCTTCTGGAAGGGTCACCTGGGGTCGAGGTAAGCGTAAGCGGTAGCTGTGGGTTTTATTGGGATCTACGTCAGTAGGACAGACAACAGGGCACAGCAAACGTCATTAGAAAGAGGTTTGTTGTTAAGGGATGCCACGTGCCATGTGTTTCACATATTCACATAAGTCCTCTTTTATTCCCTCATACAGCCAACGAGTTCTTGTGTCTTGAACCTGCTTGATTGGACAAACCCGCGTCGCACGTGCCCGCACCCACGCATACACGCACGCAGGCAAGAAAACACCGCACGTCCGCTTTATTGTTATTTCACTACGCACAGAAACATGAATGCAATGACAGCTTTTGCTTGATCTATTTCTGTGAGCAATATATTTCTGTATACATTGCCACGTGCATTCATATGGGTTTGTGCATGTGTGTGCGCGCATGCGCATTTTCAGAATGTGTTCATCAAGGACAGGGACCAGGGGGCGGGGCCTCTGGCGGACAACATCGTCAGGTTCATGGACCAGAGCTCGCGCATCGTGTTGGTTCTGAGTGACGGCTACACGCGAGAGGGTTGGAGCGGTTACGAGTTCAACAACGTCATCTACGCCGCCAACGAACAGCACAAGGACGTCATCGTCATCCTGAAGGGTGACGTGGAGGCCGGAAGACTGACCAAGGACATGCGCAGACTGCTGACAGGCGGGACCTTCCTGCACTGGGAAGGAGCGGAGGAGGCGAGAGGCACTTTCAGGGATGCTCTGAGAGTGGCTCTGAGGACACGTGGAAATATGAAGGGACTGGTCTGAGTGAGTGAGTGAGTGAGTGAGTGAGTGAGTGAGTGAGTGAGTGAGTGAGTGAGTGAGTGAGTGAGTGAGTGAGTGAGTGAGTGAGTGACCGGCCCTTGACCCTGACCTACAGACCAATGAGGCATGTTTGCACAGAACTGGGCAGTTAGGCACAACCCTATGCCCGCGAATACGCTGGAGTTCTAAACTATGGGACTTTAAAATGAAATCCATTTTACTATATTAGTGACAAATCCTTTAGGGCATCTCGTTTGAAATCTTTAGTCTTGTGTCTTTCTTGCAGTCCATGTTGACACTATTTATTCTTTTAAAAATACAAAAACAAAGGAATGTGTATCTATGCGTATATATTATGTATGTTTATGCATGAATGTGCACTTTCGTTATGTGCATACATATGTACGAATGAATTTGTTTGCGCGCCCATGCGAGACTGTGTTGGGGTAAACGCTTCGCATGTATGAATATTTGTTAATTACATAAAGAGTAAGTCTGCCAGACTAAAACTAATTAATTGATTTAATTAATTGATGTTTGGAGTTCCACTTTAAACTTTCAACTAACTAATTCGCATAACGACTGTGATTAGCATCTTTGATTTTTGTCCTTTAACAGTCTGTTTAACTTATATTCAAGAAAGAAATCCACCATCAAAAAATTGAGAACATGTTGACTGTTACGTTTATGATCACTGTTTTATTATTCGATTGCGTTAGACAAAAATGACAACAACAAACTGTACATTTAATCTCTGAGCTTATTTCCACATTCATAGTCTCAGTATGCGTAACTGGTTGTTACACGCCCAATGAAACGCTTTAAACACTTGAAAAGTATTGCAGTTTTCGTTGACTGGCTTGCATGAGGGTTGGTAGCTGAGTACGAATGTGACCATGAAACTTTTTTCATTGGCTCTCGTTTTGAAGATATTTCATATAGTTCATTTTCTATGTTTCCCTGTGTAAATTTATCCAGTAGGACTGTAACAACATCCTAAATAAGCCTAGAATGATGTAATATTGCATCGCATTGCATAATACCATCATGCACACGTCATCCAGAGTTGATTGCATCATTTTCTGATGCAATGCAGAGCTACTGCCCAGCGGCTGGTGAAGTAAGCTGACGTCAGCAGTGTACTATATAAAGCCCAGTCGGAAAGGTTAAGCATTTAAATATTTTAGACTTTGTGCGATACAGCTTAAGCTACTGTTACATAAAACTGTTATTATTTTATCCGTTTAGTTACAATACAGTGGGTCCTCAGATTCGAGTGCTCTTCAAAGATGACCGGTTCAACAACTGGCTGCAGGTGATGCAAAACAAGCATAGAATGCTTTTCGCCTAGTGTCTACAAACTTTCTCGGGAATGTTAGGGCAGAAAACTACAAGGAACTAGTGGAAGCAGTATCAAAAACTTGGCTGCAATATGTCTCTAAAGATACACTTCATTCCCATCTGGATTTCTTTCCTGACAACTGTGGTATGGTTAGTGATGAGCATAGCGAAAGTTTTCATCAAGATATCGCAACAATGGAACAAAGATACCAGGGAAAATGGTCCACTAACATGCTGGCTGACTACCGCTGGACACTCCCCAGGGATGCCCCCGAACAGCTGTACAAGAGACGGGCAAAGAAACTGAAATAGTCTAGGACTTGATCTTTTAAAAGTATTAACCATAGGCCTGTTATTATTGGCATGCATTTCGTGATGTAAACAATAATTATTGCAGATTACAAAAAAATCTAGAGCCAACTTTTTACATTTTGACTGTCATATTTGTGTTGAGAACATAACAATTGATAAGAAATGACTAATTTTATTTCAGTAACATGACTTTTGTAATCTTTGTTGACCAGTGATCCACAGGGTGTTGGGATAGAGCAGAGCTTCAACCACAGATAACTGCACAAATTTGCATTCTTCTAGTTCATTTACTGTTAAAAGTATGTCAGAATTCATTCAGTAACTCCATTCAACTGCTTATGTTTACGCCTATAGGCATGTGAGAGAATCTGTCACATACGCACGCAGTTAACTGTAAAGACATACCAACGTAGCCATCGCACATTCAGGCGTGCTAACCTCAAAAGCCGGTTCAGCCTAAATGCTGGTGCTATTTCGCACACACTCATCGGCGACAGCGCTTAACAACGGGTACCGCCCTTGTTGGCAGAAAGTTCCCGAGAAGTCGTCCATGTCCAGCGCCCACACCATCACGCCGCCAAAGCCTTGCTGCTGTACGTAGCGAATCTGCACGAGCAACAGGTGACAAAGTAAAGGTCAGTCTGGAAGCATATATATATATAGTCGTTCCATCAGATTACCAAATTCTGCGATAGAAGTCCGTTGTGGCATGCTCGCATTGTTAATACCTTGTAGCATTTTGGCACAATTACTATACAGTACCTTTCAGCATTCTGTCATTGTTAGTACCTTGTAGCATTATGGCACTGTATAAAGTACTTCTGTCACGTTTTGTGTACGGTAGGACTAATAATTTATATCACAGAATTGCTTATTACTCACTTATCTAATGATCTAATTGTATGCTAAACCTTCGTGTTAACTCTGTATTGGGGCCGATGATATAAGGTTAAGGTCAAGCTGGCCTATCTCATCCTTAAAGCCATCAGCAGGTGTCCAGTTGAGATATGTTATTTGGAGGCTGCAGATGTGAATGCGAATGCTGATGTAGTTAGGAGGAGGGAAGGTGTTCATTTCACTCACTTGCTCTGGGGTAGGATGAAGTTTCATCAGAAAGGCAGTGGCTACAGCTATTAAATTTAGGTTAAATACGGGTTGTACAGGGAGCGGAGGTGGGTGAAAGGGAAAAACGCAACATGTTGTTTTCTGGCTAGACTGGAAAGAAAACTCAAAGACTCAATAACCATCGAGGAAACAATGTATAAATCAGCGTGATGACGAATGGCTATGATACTACACCCGTTGCTGCTTGGTGTCTGGCCATTTTCCGTCATGGTAAATTCCATCGCAAAGCTCTAGAATCAGAGGCTGTCAACGTGTGGGACCTGGTGACTGGAAAATCGGTTATTCCTTATGGCTGTGCGGGTGTGCGTACGTGTGTATCGATCTATGCTGCCTCTGAAAAAACGGCGTCAGCATAACGTCTGTAAGGTTCTCGTGTACCAGGAAGACGTCGGGATTGTTATCTTGATAAATAGTCATTCCTATCTCGGCACTTCTTGTTGTCCCTCTTGCGAGGCAGTGCACATTGCTGTTAGCAACCTGCAGGCCCCGTATGCAAGAAACCCGAATAGCTAACTAATTTTAGGATAGCCGCTATTACAGGAACAAGTTCCTTGAATTTCCCATACACGAACGAAAACTGAACAGCTTATTTTCCATTTTTATTCGGTAATAATTAAGTTATTCGGTCGTCCCAGGAGCGAATAGCTAATTCCAAGTTCGCCGAAACAGCGTTATCAGAGAAAGAAAAATGCAGTATTCGGGAATAAATTTACTATTGTTTACATGCGTACGGGGCCACATCTCCAACATGGTTTACGTGAACTTTGTTACATGCAAGTCTTCAAAACCCATCCCTCCCTTCCTCCCACAAACAGACCACAGTGTCTCGTAACCACTTATTTGTAACCTGTAGATAAAGCGCCAGCACTCCCCCACCATAATAAGTCCTTGTAGAATGCGAAACTTTTATTTTTCTGGACTTACGATTAAAATTAATTTTCTAGAATTTATCATGTAAGCGCTGAAAAAATACGGTTGTATCACAATCAATCAATCAATCAATCAATCAATCAATCAATCAATCAATCAATCAATCAATCAATCAATCAATCAATGTACCTAGCACCTGCAGACATCACTTTGATGTGTGTGTGTGTTTTTTTAAAAGCATGATTGTTTTTAATGGGCGTGCTCAGACTTTAACCGTCATGCACCACAGAGTAACTTTACATACAGTTAGACCAAAAGTAGCATTATGTTTTGTGTCGTTTTACGAAAAGAAACTATTTCTTCAACTAAACTGCGGTCTATAAAAGACAAACTGAATTAGACACTTCGGAACGACGAATCTCAGGGTGTACATGCGCTCTGAAAGCCGTCCTGAGCGCTGAAGTCTGACTGAGGACAGAAACAGAGTCCAGCGTGTTTAACATTATACCTAATCTGTTAACGGCATGAAAATGCAGCTGTTCATAATGAACCTATGTCTCTCACTGAAAGTTTGGCACTTGCACGAGATATATCCAGGGAAGCGGATGGCAGGGTGGTTAGAGCGCTGGCCTCCGAACCCCAAGGAGCTGGTTTGATACTCGTACCCTGGGTATCAGGGAAGGTAATGCAGCGAGGAAGAGGAAATGGGAATCGCTCTCACGATCCTGGCCCACAGAAAACTGGGTGATTCGTGCACCCGACTCCCCTACGACTCGCTTATCCTTTCACTCAGTCGGTTGGCTAGGGTTTAAAAGCCCTAGGGATTTCACATGGCAGCACATAATGCTTCCCTTTCCCGGAACTGCTGTGCTGCCGTGACATTCCTTGGAGCGCCTCCCCGCGCTCAGTGAAGGCCAGCTTACCTTCTCGCGCAAGCTGTCCAGGTCTTCGTAACCCAGCCATTGGTCCTTGTAATGTATGTAAGGGACCCTTTGCTCCGAGACGTACTCTCTGATGCCACCATTTTTCAACATGTCGCATGCCTGTCACGAAGAACGACGTCACAGTATTTAATTACCTCCCCTATTGTCCTCCATCCCAGTCCCTTTTATTTTTTAGACTGTCACCATCACCAACTCCTCGTCATCGTCATCATCGTCTTCGTCTTTTAGTCGCCGCCTCCCCCTTCCCCCTCCACATCACTACCATCTTCTCCTTTACCTTCTCTTTCTCCTTTTCCTTCTCTCTCTCTCTCTCCACGCCCCCCCTCCACCAATAATACAAAAATCAAATTTCAGCACTGAGGAGTTACCTCGTAATACGACAAGGTGCCCCTACTTCTTGTGAACTTGCCTTCCTGACCTTCACCTGTGACCGCTGCACCTAGAGAGTAGTTTGAGGAGGCGAGTGTGAACGTGCGGCCATACAACGGCAGGCCAATAGTCAGCTTGTCCTTTGGCGCGCCCTTTTGCACCCAGTACTGGGCAGCAAAGTCCTGGGACACGATTGCATGCTAAGGAAAGTCTCTTTCAAGACACTAATTTAAAAAAAACGAAAGCAGTGAATTAAAATGAAGAATGAGAGAAAGACCAACAGGAATAACAAGCCAACGCTGTCCTGACGAGGGGTAATGCCCCGAAGCTGTTGCTTGTCTGTGTAATTTCATGCAGCTTGGCTCAGTTCCTTTTTGTTAACTCAAGCCAACGCCGACAAACGGACATGATTTTAGAAAAAATACATAGAATTATTAGTTGCGTCGCGTAAATCACAAACAGGACAACGTCAGAAATCTACGTTCGCGGTTCGCGTTGCGTGGGTTTCTCACCAGGTTCAGGTTACGTTGATCACCTAGCTCATTACTTCTCGGATACAGCGGACTGTTGTGGCCTGTAAATCTGTCCCACGATCCATGAAAGTCATAGGTCATCAGGTTCATGAAATCCAGCTGTCTGTGTAATATATAGAGAGAAAAAAAAATACTGAAATGAGTACTTTAAAGTATCCAAAAACAGCTATAACTGTAGGGAGTACCCATTATTGTTACCAGAGTGAGAGAGGGATGGGTCAGAAATAATTTGGGAGAGGAGGGGGGAGGGGAGAGAGCGAGAAAGCTAAGGGTTAATAAGGGAAAGAGCACACAGATAAATGAAGCAAGAGAGTCAAGAACGATATCGGTGAGGACACAAAGAGAATGGAAGGACAGTTGAGGGGAAGGAGAGAAGACGGGATGGAGCGAGGGAGACAGACAGACAGAAGGAGAGACAGAAAAATAGAGAGAGCGAATTTACATTTACTTATACTGTGTATTTCTGTACTTTTAGTTCTCATGTCACCAGATAGCAATTTACTCTGTTCTTATTAATAAAAGTGGCGTAAATTTAGTATGTGTAGCATCTGACAATGGTCGGCAGAGTAGCGCGACTGCTGTTTTCTAGGAATACTGCCCCATTGCGACAGGAACGTAATCAAGCTTAGAGCTATCTTGGACCTAGCACTCCGCAAGAAACATAAATGAGGCTGATTCTTAGAGCCTTACTTGGAAATTGCCGGGATGTCGTAAGCTGTATCGGTTGTAGACTTCCCGGCACCCACCGCGGCAGTAAGAAGCAGGCGTTCTTTACCGGAAGTTTGAGCTTCTGCTTCAAAAGCCTGCTTTAACTCCTGTTAGTCGACATGGAAAGTGCCAGAAGTAAGACGGGAACAATCAGTAGAATCCCTAACATAAGGTGGGCGAGTATATGACACTCGATTGTCACGTGGTTAGTTTTAGAGCGTTCACAGTCAGAGATCCTAGCCCACAGATTAATGCTGTTGACAGCAGAAGACGGACCATGAATTCAGATCCAGATTGTCGGAAGGTGCATCCTGCATGTCCACCCACCCCCACCACAGCCCCCCCCCCCACGACCTTCTAGGTCACGGGACTGAGATATGTTGAAATTACTACGCAATTTTATACAATTATCATGACAAATTCGCCTCAATGCAGATGCTGTAATACTTTCAGTGCTTACAATGACAAGCGAGGTAAAGCGCTCCCTGTCCACTGAAGGACTCCCGCGATCGCCTGGATACTCCCAGTCGAGGTCAAGGCCATCAAAGCCGCGCATGCGCAGGAAAGCGATGGACTGGTTGAGGAACGCGGTACGACTGGTGCTAGTGGCTACCATCTTGCTGAAAGGTTCTGAACCCAGATTCCAGCCACCGACGCCCAGCAAGACCTTCAGACAAGATTTCTGCTGCTTCAGGTTTATGACTCGGCGGTACCTACAGCCATCAGGAAAACGAAACGAGCTGCGACGTGAGTTGTGCAGGTAGGCCATGAAATACTAGAATGAGACTTTCAGAATGTTTGCTAAAATGAGGAAGTGAGGAGGAAGATGCAGACGTGAACGAAAGTTGTCACGTCAGATCTCTTTCCTCCCATCCACTTTCCCCTCTTTACAGAAAGAAGCAGAGACTAGAAGGGAGGAAGAGGCAGGAGTTTGGAGATATAAAAGAAAGGAATAAAGGAAGGAAGGTAGAAAGGTAGAAAGAAAGAAAATGAAGGGGGTGGGGGAGAGATACTATACTGACTTCTGGCTATAGGCTGCTGCCAATAAGTGGGACAACAACTAAGTTTAAACATTTTAAAACGAAATAAACCCTATCGGAAAAGATTTGACAACTTCGATATTTCATACTAAATTTTAAGCGTTTCCAAGACAATACCACTCCTCAACCCCCACCTTTTGAATTCTCGATGTTGAGAATAGTGGAGATGAGGAGATTTTAATGTTGAATTGTGGACGGATGTTTGGAAGCAGACAGACAAAAACCATTTACGCATGGGGATTCAACGTTCATCGTTCGTCGGGTATTGTCACTGCAGACTAATGGCCAAGAACGACTACAACCCTGCTGCACTGAGCCGGACAAGACCAAGTAGATCCCGTGTGCTGGTAGAATTAAAGAAAGAAAAATGGCTCGTACACATTTGATGTATGTGGTATCAGAGTTTTCTAGGACCAGACTGTGTGCAGTTTAAATTACTTGCCTCTCAACGTCTGGCCTACAGGGAATGTGTTTATCGTGACAACTCAATCTCGAGTCGCCTCCACCAGCTCCACACCCCATACCGTACATGTTTTTCTTAACCAGACGATCGCGAATCCTATTTCGCCTGAACCTGAGTCGTGTGTATACATTCGTCGGCTGAGAAAGGTCTTACAATTCAACACCCTACATGCCCAACAACCTACATCCCCAACAACCTACATGTCCCAAAACCTACATGTCCCAAAACCTACATGCCAAACAACCTACATGCCCAACAACCTACATGCCCAACAACCTACGTGTCCCAAAACCTACATGCCCAACACCCTACATGCCCAACACCCTACATGCCCAACAACCTACATGCCCAACACCCTACATGCCCAACAACCTACATGCCCAACAACCTACATGCCCAACAACCTACATGCCCAACACCCTACATGCCCAACACCCTACATGCCCAACACCCTACATGCCCAACAACCTACATGCCCAACAACCTACATGTCCCAAAACCTACATGCCCAACACCCTACATGCCCAACAACCTACATGCCCAACAACCTACGTGTCCCAAAACCTACATGCCCAACACCCTACATGCCCAACACCCTACATGCCCAACAACCTACATGCCCAACACCCTACATCCCCAACAACCTACATGTCCCAAAACCTACATGCCCAACAACCTACATGCCCAACAACCTGCATGCCCAACAACCTACGTGTCCCAAAACCTACATGCCCAACACCCTACATGCCCAATACCCTACATGCCCAACAACCTACATGCCCAACAACCTACATGCCCAACAACTTACATGCCTGCGCTCCCGTCGGTATCGTCATCGTTCCACTCGTATGACGTCAGCTGTCCGTTATTGAGATTGGCGAAGGCGTAGATCACGTGACTACACAGCGATGTGTTGATGTTCTCTGGCAAGAACTTGGCAGAACTGGGGCGGTACTGAGCCCAGTTGGTGTAGTAACAGACGATACGGTTGCATGCTGCTGTTAGAATGGAAATTGTGTAAAAACAAACCTGATTGTAATTCTGCTTTCATATTTCAGCTCGTTTTCCTTTCTTCCTTTTTCTCCCTTCTTATTTTTTTTGTTATTAGAGAAAATATACCTCATTGTACTATGAAAACGAGCACACGCACACTCGCACGCATCCCAGCAAGCACACACACACACACACTTATCCTACCTTGCGTTGTCTGCAGGTAACTTGCAGCCACAATACCTGCGAAAAGGACTATCATCATTGTAAGCTACACACTGCACCTGGTAGATGCGCTATCATATAACCACTCGGAAAACGAATGAAATCTTTGCAAAACGTCCCGTGGGCACAAGAAAAATAATTCGAGACAGGTTTCAGACTTTGCCTCGTTGCAAGAATGTAATATCCATTTAAGACTGACCTGCAGTCTGTGAAAAACAAGGAAGGTGTGTATGTGTATATATACTAAACGTAAACAAAAGGTCATCTTCCTCGATGCTGACTCATTTTCTTGGGTACAAAACAAGAAAACAAAATAAATCAAGAGCAAAAACAAGGTGGTGTGCACTTTGTGGGGTTTTCTTTACGATATCAAATCCGGTTGCATCGTGCTGTGCTCTGTGACTGACAGGTTTATCACCATAATGCTTATAAAATTTCATCGTTTTCCCTTGACATAGTTAGAAGTGCCTGACAGATAACTGATGCGCATATCGAAACAAATAACAGTTAACGCTTTGTGTATTATTTAAAAGAACAGATTTTATAGATAATGTAATTCAATCTTTGCAAACCTTTCCAAGTATATGTAAAGGAAAAAAACAATACCATTGGAATTAACTTTTATTTATCCACAATACTGAAGAACATAGATGTGAAATATCATTTATCCACGATTTTGAAGAACATAGATGTGAAATATCAGCCATGCGTCAAATAATCCTAGTTTAGTATTAACTGTATTAGGCTCAGTATAGTTACTATGCAAACCGTGAAATTATAATTGATTACAAACAGTGAAAAAACGAACAGATTCAATTTCTCACTCACCAACAAACTTGTCAGGAGCATTTTAGTGTAACTTGTCGCTACCTGTTACAAGCTGAAAGCATTACAACGGGGTGTACCAACCCTCCACAAAATTTCGCTGAAGGTCAGGCTGGGGGTAGCTTGTGTTGGTGTGTGTCTGCATGTGAATCTCTCTGCGCTTCTGGGTTGCGTTGTCAGTGCGCGTGAGGGCAAGTGCATACGAGCGCTTTGAATTACTTCGTAAGAATTTGCGGCTCGTAAATCCCATTTTTATTATTACAAAATGTATTATTAAACGACAGCATATACCCTGCTGCGAGTGTTCCCTTTAACCCTAAATTTAGAGGCGAAAGAAAAATGTCAGTGCTATAGTAATCACTTCTGGAAACTCGCGCTATAATAAAATAGCAAAAACCCACCCTCCAATAAAATTGGAACAAAACAAGGTGTACAAACGCTGAACAAAATTTTCTAAAGTGCAACAGAGGGCGTTATCTTCTAGTCTTAAACAAAGATGGAGAAATACTGGGGTTCAGGAAGTGTGCGCACTGGGTGTTCTTTCGCACCAGTTCTGTAGGGCACAGTATAAAATATAGCAAATATAATAATGATAGTAATAAACAGCCCTAATGAAGTGCTATTTACAAAACATAAAGGGAACAGAAAAAAATTAAAGGTCTTTCTAACTGTCGGTCGGTCGGTGCCTCCCTCCCTCCCTCCC
>SMGT01012339.1:246859-269459 GCA_004794575.1 Lanistes nyassanus
TCAGGACGGTGTTGCTTAGACAAAGTTTACGTGCTGCCACACGTGGGACTGATGGCGCAACACGGGCCTCAGTCCCACCCAGTCACATTATACTGACACCGGGCCAACCAGTCTTAGTACTGTTCCCTATAGTGCCAGGCGTCTGGCAGGGCAGCTACTAGATTGCCAATTTTTAAGTTTTAGGTATGACTCGGCCGGGATGCGAACCACCGACCTCCAGCCTCGGAAGTGGACGCTTTAGCCACTAGGCCACCAAGGTGGTCTACCTGGCATGGACACAAAGTCATCAACTTATAAAGAGACGTCAGCTACAGAAGGGACTGATATTAAAATGCCATCAATCTTGATGCAAAAAAGGGTAGGGGACAGAATGCTGCCTTGGGGAACACTCATATCCTGAGGGTAAAAATCAGACAAACTAGCACAAACACGAACTAAAAATTGGCGATGAGCTAAAAAATGCTGAATAAAAATGGGTAGATGGCCGCAAAATCCAAGGTGGTGAAGGTCCACCAGGATACCATGCTTCCAGGTCGTGTCAAAGGCCTTGTCGAGATCGAAGAAGACCCGCAACACGTGTTCTTTTCTGACGAAGGCATCCTGGATGAACGCTTCAAAACGAACGAGGTTGTCAAAGGTGCTCCGGCCCTGCCAAAAACCACACTGCAGCGAAGAGAGCAAAGCCTCAGACTCAAGGGTCCAGAACAGGCGAGCATTGACCATGCACTCCATGGTTTTACACAGACAGCTAGTGAGAGAGAGGGATAAGACGATAATTGTTGGGATCAGAGTGATCCCGACCAGGTTTGGGAATGGAGACCACGAGAGCCTCCCTCCACATGGGGGGAAAGTCCCCTGAGGTCCAAAAGTCCAAAGATGTGGAGAAGAAGGGAAAGAGATTCTTCAGGGAGATGGGTGAGAAACTTATAGTGGATAGTGTCAGGACCAGGGGTGGAAGGGGAAAAGGGGGATTGTAAGATTCAGTCAGAAGAAGAAAAGTTACAAGGAGTAGATTCACTGACACGTTGGAGGTGATGAAAGGAAGGAGAGCAGTGAGAGGAAGAGGAATTGTGAGCGAAGGTGCATGCAACATGATTAGCGATATCGCATTGGTCTGTGAGGGTTGCATCGCCATCATGGAGGTGGCCAATGGAACCAGAGGAACGCTTCCCAGAAAGGTGATGAATTGCTGCCCAGACCATGGAAGAAAGGGTATGGACAGAGAGAGAGAGAGGAAATGAAACTCTGCCAAGCCTGCTTGCACTGCTGTTTAAAAACAAACCGAGCACGAGCCCGGAGTCGTTTAAAAGAAAGCACATTATCAGCAGTGGGACAATGGAAAGCACGACGTTGTGCCCTCTTCCGCTTCCGCTGCACGGCCCAACATTCCTCCGTGAACCACGGCACATCTCGTGACTTGAAGTAAAACTTGGGTACAAAGGTGTACAATGTGATCCCAGGCCACCTGGGAGTCGAGATTAAAAGCAGACGGTAAAGTCAACTGGGAGAGACAAAGAGAGTGAAACAGTACCCAATCAGCCTTGGAATGATTCCATCACCCGGCTGGCCCAGGGTCTGCAGAAAGATCAACCGACAGAGCGATGGGGAAGTGGTCACTGCCACACAAGTCCCCGGTGACGCGCCAAGAAAAGTCAAGAGAAAGAGAGGGAGAACAGACCGAAAGATCAATGGTGGAAGTATACCCACTGTGAGCCTGACAGTAAGTGGCACTGCTGTCAAAAGAAGAACAGGAGGGGGGAGTTGGTCTAGCAAATCATCCAACTCGTGACGGGAAACCCGAGCTGATGGAGGAAGGTAGAGACAGCAAATAGAGATGGTTTTATGCAGCGTGACTCGAGCAGCCACCGACTGCAAAGAAGAGGTGAGAGGAATTGGGCTGTAAAGAAGGCGAGGACGGAGGAGGAGGGCGACCCCCGCCAGAGCCGGTGTCAGCAGAAGAGGCACGATGAAGAACATGGAAAGTACTGCACGAAAAGGAAGCGGAGCCCTCCAGGAGTGTCTCCTGCAAGAACGGCAGGGTTGAGAGAAGAAATAAGACAGTGTAGGTCCTCATAGTTAGCTTGGATTTCCCGACAGTTCCATTGGATGATGGAGGGGACATATGCTAGCGAGTTAGCGATGATGGTGGACATTAGAGGATGGAGTAGACGGGAGGGCAGTATCCCCCAGCTCCATGTCCTGGGGGCTGGGACGTGTCTTTCGGACCATGGGAAGGCCGACGTGTGGGAGAAGGGGAGGAGGGGCGGGAAGTCCTAACCTCCATCCCGGTGTTGGCAAGAGCCGAAAAGCGACGGGTTAGCTTCGTAACGGGTTTGTCGGGGTCAGCACCCTCAACAACAAGAAAACGGGGGCGAGAAGGTTGGGAAGAACGAGCAGAAACAGTCTGTCGGACCTCATCCTCACTGTCAGAGCTAACGCATGGTGAGAGGTGCCGCTTGCGCGGCAGAATTTTTGAAGCCATAGTGGAAAGGATAAAGATTCATCTCTTCTGTTCCCCACCCACCACAGAGCCCAACAAGGGGATGCGGCCGAGCGGTACCACGAGGGGTATGTCTAGCAGCGCCACACCAGGGTGACAGAAGAGATATACTCCGGCTTAGACAAAACTAAACCAGATTGACCCAGGCCGCAGCCTTCTAGCAAAACTAGGGCACTGCAAGACCAGCCGATTGATTGGTGTGAGCCACACTAACCTCCCGTCTAGGAGAAAGTCCGGGCCAAAGGGGTGTGTTGGTATGATGAGCAACACCCATCAGGGACCTTAATCCCCAGGATCCCATTTTCCCCTGACACGGGTCGCGATGCACGGCAAACACAGGGGGTCTAAAGAAGACCGTAGAGAAGGAAGAAACGTGGAGAGAAGATGCATGTGAGAGCAAGAAGAAAGAACAGGCCATGGCAGGCAGAAAGACAGCCAAGAAAAAGCTGCAGAAAGCAAGGAGAGCTTGGAGCGGAAAAGAAGAAAGGAAAAGGACCAGAGAGACAGAAAAAGGAAAGCCGAAGAGAAAAGGGTGGGCCAGCTTAGCCACCCAGCTAGAGAGAGGCTCACCCCCGGCACGTGAAGCCGGGCCCGCGGGGGCGGGACATTGACATACCCCTCCGTCCGGTCGTAGACGTTGTGGCGGCCAAGCTAAACGCATTCATCACTAGGCTGCTAACCAAGCTACTCTAGAAATGAAAGGGACTAGAGGAGCTATCTGCGAAGCTCGACTCACTTGAACAATATAACCACAGAAATTCAATGCTAAAATCAGGAACTGCGGAGGTTGAAGGTAAAAATACTAACAGGATTGTTCTTGCTGTAGGCTCCTAATTGTAGGAGTCAAGGTTGAGAACATGATCGACAAGTCTCACCGACTAGGCAGAAAGTCCTAGGTCCCCTCCTATCGATCTACAAAAATGGTATCACTCACGACATTTTGTCAACTACAAAACTTTTTCCAGATGACGCAAGTATATACCTTGGTGTAAGTGACTCTTATGTCAGGAAGGAAATACTAGAATCCGACATAGCAAAAATACCAAAGTGGGTAAGTGCTTGGAAAGTAAAATTTAACTGTTCTACCCCAAATGCCTTTGTCCTCAATACCTACTACCAACTCTTCCCTCACTAATCTCGTCACATAACCCCTACAACAGACGCACACCATATGACATGTACATCCCACATGCAAGAACTGAGCTTTTCAAAAATTCATTTTACCACAGACATCTGCTGACTAGAACTCGCTCCCACAGCACATACAAATTACCCAATGAATCTCTGAATTCAAACGGCACACAACTGCATCCCCAAAAGTCCCTTATTAGGATATTGGAAATCGCATAGAGCAAATCATACACGTGTGATGGAGCCAGTCAGCTCCGCAAACTTTCCTCTCTCTCTCTCCTTAACAGAGGCAGGCCTTTTGTGGAAGCTCGCTCTTTATTGAGTGCCGCCGCCGCTGTTGCTGCCCAACACTGTCAGTCGGCCCACGGCTCACTGCCCCCTGTCCGGTCTGTACCCCTCTTTTATCGGGTGGGGTGCAGACCGCAACGGGGCTTGCCAGCAACAACCCCAGCTAGCGGGTGAAAGTGCGGCGCGTAGCACATGTTGTGTTTGTTAGGCGCACAAAAGTATGGATAAAACAGCAAAGAATACATATATATATATATAGGAATATTAAAATATGTGAGTGCGCTCTGCTCTTCCTGTTAGTATTAAGGAAAGTTAAGTAGAGGGGGGAGGAAATAGAGATAATTACATTAAAAGGCAGTTTAACTAGCTAATGTGAATAGAAAAAGCTAAATATGCCTACAAACTAACCTAACCTATTAAGATGTTTGATGAATTTACTATCTAAAGAAAGAGTATATCAAATGGAATCAGAGGATGTTAGTTGTTAGTATCTAACTATTCTAGAAGTAATGTTGTGTGATTTGTGCTGTTTGCATGGATTGTGCTGCTGCTTGTGTTTGTGCTGTAGCTTGTGGTGGCGTTAGTTTGTTCTGCTGCTTTCTTTTTTCCCCAGTAATTAGCTTTGGATGTCGTAAGGGCTTGACTGTAGGACATTTTGCCTGTAGCGCTAATCTGACTGGCGTGTCTGTGAACTACACGACATGGACAGCCCCCATATCGCGCACTGTGGCCCGCTACTCCACAGTTGATACAAGTGAATTTTTGGTGATCTTCTAGTGAGCATGATCTCGTGTCGTGTGGGCCACTACATTGGCCACAAATAGCCTTCAATTTACAATGTTCTGCTATGTGGCCAAAACCATTGCAGTTGAAACACTGCCGTTCTGTCTGGTTAAACTGGTCGACCGAGTACACTGTGTATGTAGCCTATCATGACAGTCTGTGGTGTCTCTCTGTCGAAAAACTCTAGCAGAACTTTCCGACTGGGGGCAATGCCTTCTTTTGTCTTGATGTTGAATCTTTTGAGAGCTTTTATCTTTACTTCCTTATTCTCCTCTACGAGAGCGTTTAGCGATTCCAGGCTTTCTTCGGTTGGTACATTTCTAATAACCCGTAGTCCTCTCTTCTGTGTAGATTTGTTTTTTTTTCCTGCCTGCAGTTGCCTTTGGCTTGTAGCATGTTACTGCTATTCCTAGAAAAATCTGAACCTCTAATGCCTCATTTTGCTGTGTTGCATTTTTGCATCCTAGAATCAGTTTGTTAGACCGGACTGTCTATCTTCGTCTATATCTCCAAAAACTTCTTTTGTTTGTCTGGTAAGTTTCCCTGGCCCTGCTGAAGATAGGGTTTTACTCTCCTTGTTTTAAGGTTCTACAATTACTGGGAAGCTGAACTGGTTTTGCCTCGTCTGGGTTTGTTTCTTCCTGACCATTTCTGGTTTAATTTTTCTTTGGCTATTTTTTTCCTGTGACGAGTTGAAACCCTTCGTCTTCAGAGTCACAGTTCTTGTAGCACTTTGTAAGTCTGGCCCCGCTGCTATCGAATCACATGGCCAAATAATTTAAGAAAATTACACAATCTTTTGATCACATCCACCCTGTTCGTCACAAGAGAAAGATTAGACAGAACTGACCATTTCAGCTTGAGACATGTCTTTCAAGGGTGAATGGTTTCTACGTCCTAGGTTTGACCCTGCATCTGAAGTAGCACTTGCTGCTGCTTTACGAAGGTCCCTTGACTGTTGCAAGAATCTCATTCCTTTTGCAATCTCATGCTCCAGACTCAGAATGTTTGACTGCCACAGGCCAACCTTGTTCGTTTAGGATCTGTAAAAGTCTTCCACGGTGATCAGCAAATGAAACTGGGCCTTGTCCTCCCAACCTGCATGATGCACAAAGACCACTGGAGTGAGCTGTCACTTTTATTCACGCATCACATCTATAAATGCTTGCTGGCTGACATAATGCATGTTCCGTGGATAAATAATACTGGATTACTTGCCGCTTGCCTAGAACAATACTCAAGTCTTTCACATGATTCATGAACAGTCCGATTTTGGTCAACCAACAGCCACAGCATTTTCCAGGAGCATAGCAAAGCCAATGGGATCAAGCGTATAACACTTCTCGTGATCGTGACCTTGTGACCTTGACCTCAACTCCACGAACATTTAACTTAACAAGACACTGAACTTATGGTTGACATTTTAAATGGCAGATATAGAAATTCTGGCAAAATATAGTCTTCAAGCAGTCCAGTAGCATATATCATCCATGGTACAGACACAAATGCCTTTTAAAGCTTAACAGGTACACTGTATTTGGCTGTGAAAAACAAACCTTATCTGGAAGCAGCATATCCTGCTACAACAACTTTACATCAAAGGGTATGAATGGGCAAGGAAGATTTGGAAGACAGTCATTTGTCTCCCATACTGGACAGACATTATACACGTCACAAGAAAAAAAGTGTGAGGGATAAACAAGAATTTGCATTTGAAAATGTCTGTTATCTTGATGGGATCTAAAACTACAGCAACAGATCTCTGATAAAGCAAAACTGGAAGCAAAGCTCCGGGGTCAGAGTTGCTAAGTGCAAATACATGTACAAGGCATCAAGACAGAATGAACGTTAAGAAGTGACTTTAGCCTTGCACCATCACTGTGTGTATCCAACTTCCAAATCTCATGATGGGGAAACTTACTCTTGTTTGGCTGCCTCTGGCAGGTCGTCCCAAACCATTTTGTAAAAGGCGCCTGCAACACACAGTGTCTTTGAGTTTACGGCACTCACCACACAATTTGGATGGCACAAATAAAAAGAAAAACTTTATACTGGCACAAATATCCAAAATATTTCACAGGAGGAGCGCTTTTGCATACATGCTAGATTTTCAGTGGAAAACAAGGTAGTTAAATTTCACATCAGCTGTTTGGGTCAACATGAGGGAGATTGATCGAGAGCCCAAATTACTGTTTGCATCTGTGTTTTTTTTCATGTGTCCATTCTCTTAGTTTTAAGGGTCATTTGTGTTGAAAACTGATCAGTACCGACTATCAGCGCCCAGTAGTTGCAGATGTCCATTCTAGTAGGGTCTGTTTGTAACGTTATTGGTTTCCAAGTTAGAAGAGTCACACCAGAAAGAAAGATGTATCATTGTCACGGTACCAGAAAGACGATGTTGCATTACGAGTTGTCACGGTACCAGAAAGACAATTTCGGATTCCCACGAGCTGCACGTGTGATTGTGATTGGCATACGCGCACTCTGTAGCCCTCGTGGACAGTGCATGTTTGGAGCTATGGCTTCTGTGTGTATAGTTACTGAGTGCTGCGCAACTTAAAACGGTGTGTCCGACCTCCCAGTCATGTCTGGCCTGCTAAGTGTTAACTTCAGGCTCAGATCCGTCTTGGATAGAATGTCCTCTTCGAAACTGTACTCTATGCCCCTCACTAACCTACGTGCTACCTACTGCCTGGCACGCATATTGTTACATGTTGGTGGCAGGTTTTACAGTATGCAGAATGGCTTTAGTTCTCTGTTGCCATATCTTGAAAAGCACCTTTTATCTGGAATGAGTTTCTGCCTGAGCTTTTTACAGCATCATTAAAATATGTTGGTGTAATCTCAAAAGGAGACTTTTCGATTTCTACTTCCATTTTTTCTTACTTTACTTATTTTTGGTCTGCTGCATAGCTTGCCATCACAAAAAGCACAGGCATAGCCCTTTTCTAGGTGCTGGCTTCACCAGTCTTGCATATTTTGTTTTCTGTTTAGGTGGCCGATTCTCGTGCGGAAATGTGCTTTTGTGTACATTAATCTTGTAAACAAACATGTTCACAATAAGATGGTGATTTGTGAATCAAAGGCAATTTTTAAATAAGCACACACGAACGCACTCACAGTGTTTTAGAATGACTGGAAAGATATTTCTTCATGGATGCCTGCATGTCGGAGTACCTTTAATGACTATAGGGAACTCGTTTGATCTAAAGCTGCAGAAGAGACAGCCAGGTTTTGTTGATGTAAACATCCAATCTCAGACACACTTGGAAAGTTTGATGAAGAGATCTGTCATGCTGAACTGTGTGATAAGAGGCTCCTGTCGTTTGCCAGCATGATACATTCTCCCAGATCAAGGTTAGCAAACGTCCTTAAACTCACAGGCCTAAAGGTAAAGCACACTCACTGGCGATGCTGGTCCAAAGCCTTCTGTAACCGTTCTTCATATGCCATCAGGTCCTCAGCATTTGGGTTCACTAAAGTAGCTCTATTACCTGGACGAGCAGACAGGTGTGCAGAGGGTAGAATCTGCAGTCATAAAAAACCCCATGAAGGTTCACTTACCTGCGTATAATTTGCATCCCTCAAAACAATGTAAGCCCCCTTGCATCCTGATTTTAGTATGATTATAAATTAGATTCTCATGTGTGAAATGCCCTGATCATAATGTGTCATTTCATTCAGGTGAAAACATTTCTGCCCACCTGGTCAAACACCCCAGCTATACCATGATAATTTATTTCATTCAGGTCAAAATGTGTTTTGCTCACCTCGTCAAACATCCTGGCCATAACGTTCTTGTCCAGGATAGGGATGTACTTGGCCCGGTGTTGCATCAGCGTGGGAGACAAAGCATCTAACAAAGTCAGTCGCTTTGCTACCAGCCCGTGTTTCTTTAGCCATTCCTTGCATGACATTTCTTTGGATATAAGAAAGAGTTAGAATCATTGCACAAAGGACAAATGGTGGAAAGAAATAATTAATATGACACAAGCTTGCAAACATTACATACATAAAAGGTTCATTAAAAAACCCAAACATTGCCTGACCGATAAATATTGAGAACTAGTCACACGAACTTTTACTCACTGTGCAAGCTTGGTCCTTTTCATTTTGCGTTGCCTTCTCTTGTGTTCTGTCTCCGATAACTAAAAAAATAGATGAAATTTCCTTGTTAAAATTAGTTTCAGTAAAGTTATCAGTGGGTACTGCCTTACTGTACCTGCTGGAAACACAGCAGATTCATCCCCAAACTGACTGGCACGTGCAGTCAGTGAAAACAGTTCACCCGCTCATTCTGTGTCTCGATCTGCCTCCTAGATACTGCGCATATTAAGCAGCTTTTAGTCAGTTTACTTCTCACCAACCTCCACGGGAACAAGATATAGTACGCGTTGCTAACCTTACTAAAACTAATTTTAGCAAGAAAAATGTCCTTTTATACAGGTTGCAATGTGTATTTTGTGCTGAATCCCGAAAAGGACACACCCGAGGCTCAATCCCCCAACTGAGCAAACTGACCCTTGGGGTTAGAAGTTTAACGGACGTACACAAACTAGCCACCCTGCGACAACACAGCTAAAAAGGAGCCAGTCATCGTAGAATGTTATCCCGATCTGGATGATTTTTAGAAAGTTGACGTTGCAGTGCAAAAACTGGTACTGATGCTGCGAAACTCTCCAATGGGGCGAGCTACCACCCCAGGAAATTCCGTATCCTGAAACACCACAGAAACACACCAGTTGCACGTCATTTCACTACACTCACACACACAGCTGACTACATGAGGGTCTGTGGTATCTGGAAAATGAATGGATATTCCATTGACCGTAAGAATATGGAGTCCTACTTTATTACCCATTTGGCCACCATGGCACCCACAGGTGTCAACCTCAAACACTGACCTTCCCTCTCCTCCCTTTTCCTTTAACCCCCTCACCCCTCCTTCTCTCTCTTTATATTCTTTCTCTCACCTCCCTCCCACTCTCTCTCTCTCTCTCTCTCACTGACGCCCCTTTACCCGCGTTTTTCTCTCTCCCCCACACTCTCCATCCCCACCCTTCCCCACCTTGTGATTGGCTGCCCCTCTTTGACCCCTCTTACTCACTGTCCCTTGATCATTTTCCCTGCTATCCAGCCCACGCGTCACATCTACCGCAGCTAAGTCTTTTTCTCTCTTTTTTTTCGTCGTTTTTTATCGTCCTGATGAAGGGGTAGATTGTCTTCGTCTTTGTCCTGTTCTAGCTTGGTCCAGTTCCCTTGTTTTTAATCGAATTTGGATTTTCCTCCAAACGGCAATCACTTGTTTTTCTTTTAGTTTGCTAAGTTTGTCGATATACTTTTCTTTTTAGTAGACAACAGCTTTTAAAGTTTGCAGGCACAGTGCCACTGCGCAATGCCGCAAACGAAAATTTAGTAACACCCACCCACCCACACCCCATCCTCCCTATCACAGACTGCATAGTCGTTTGTGTCTAGGGATCTCTTCTTATCTGAGTTTGTTGACTGGCAAATTATTATTTAATGTCCAGAATTGTAATAATAGCCCCAATGAGAAGATAACAATTCTTTAAGTACACGCGAATTAGCCCCCCCCCCCACTGCACCACCACCATCACAACGTGCCCAGACCTGGACAAGAATCAAAGCATCCACTTCGTAGCTTCGTCAGGGTTTCTTTCATCAGTTTGCTTTGGGGTGGTCAGTAGCATCGTTTAGGATAATCGCAGGAGCGATAATCAAGGTGTTGGAGGTTACATTGACGTTGTTTATCGCTTGGCAGCGGTCGCGGTAGTGGCCGGCAGACGAAACTGTCACGACCTGCGCGGTGATTTGTGTGAGGCGCCGCTGTTCAAGGCTGGATCAACTGCCCACCAGGTAATAACGATGTTTGGGGTGGGCGATGTCTGTGTGGTCGGTTGGTTAGATTTAACTACGCTTTTATACCAACGAAAAGGACATTATGTCTCCCCAGGGAGTCCAGCCGAAGTCAAAAACTGTATCCCTATTGCGTGTTCTAGTAAATATAGGCTAACTTTATATTAAATGCGACTTCAGTGCTTAGTTGTCCCGCAGACGATAGTGGACTTTTGTGTGACAGGCTCACCAACAGACCTCCACCTGTTTTGACGGCAGCCAAGGGAGAGAAGCGAGCACCATTTGTCACTTGTAAAAACGGTGACAACGCGACAACGTACAAATCTTTCGGCTTGAGCTTGGATGGCCTTGACAGACAGCACGACGGCCTGCTTTTTCCCCCCTTTTTATCCGGCGGGTTGGGCGAGAAGTTGGCTGGCAAGCAGCGGTCGTCGATTATCGCTGCAGTGTGCGGCGTTAGCCAACCTTACCCCACCCACGCCCACGCGTTGTCGCAGACGGGACGACTTACCGGTCTCTCCGATCGATCGGCATGCTTGGTATGTGGACGCGCATGCTTGTTTGCCCGCAGGACCACACAGCTCTGCATGCTGCTGCCTGCTGTCTGCATTATCTGCTGAATAATCATTAAATCATTGCGCATTTGTATACACAATATCGGATTATCACCACAGCGTGACCGAGTTCGAAACTAAAATAAACGTCAGCTCTGCGTAAACTGGAAAACACACTGCTTTCATCTGCTTTCATTCAAGTGTTTTGGTTCTCGAAGCTGTGTCTAGCTCCATCGGTTAGCTCGAAGTGGGACACAGTTGTTTGATGCACGTTACACAAACATACGGAGGTGGCAGGCAACAGTTTCCGCGGGTGATAGCCTTCGTGCATTACACGTAATCGAGATTCTTGTGGTGGACACACGTTTGTCGCTTCGTCCTGTTCGTGCGACGGGCAGACGAGACAGCCCACTCCTATATTCGTCTTCTTTGACATGCAGCGTGTGCTGGCATTTCTCTCGCGACATTTGTAGGGCGCTTAGACCTAGCTGTACTTCTGAGTCAGGGTTGAAACTTGCAAACAGCGAACGCTAGTGCAGTAAGCATGACAGCGTCGTCTGCTATGCCGGGCAGCCTCGTTCTGGTGGCGTGATCTCGCCAGTGCGATCGACGTCTGTGTGCATTGTCGTCTGCTACAGTACGGGTTTCACGTCTTGACATTCGTCCTGACCTCGACAACACCAACGCTGTGTGCCAGGCGTTGTTAATGTGAAGGTGTTGGTCGTTTCCCACTGGCAGTGTTATTACCTGTGCATGTTTTCAAAGGACACCTGGATATTTTGGTGTGCGTTTCGGCTTGGCTGAAGTGGATACAAGTTAGAACTTTACACTGGCCCATGAGCCTCTAAATTTAAATGTTTTGCGTCTCTACCGTCCATAAATAATAGAAACGTGTACTCAAGAAAACAAGAACACTTCAAGTTTCCGGAAGGAAGTAACCAGGAGGGAGCCGGTAGCAATGGATGCAAACGAAGGTAAGATGGATTTGTAATTGTGCTCAGGTGCTTGCGAATTTATGCGAACCCGCGCACGTGCTTCAACGCTGAAATGAAATAGAGGAGTGGTCAGGGCGGGGTGTGGCTTCGGTCTCATGCGGGAACGTGAAAAGTGTAGGGGGGGGGGGGCTATTTCTTAACACTAGTGAAATGTAGTATGCAGTATGTGTGTGGGCTACTTCTCAGCTTAATGATATGCAGTATCCATATATGTAAAGTTACTGATCCGAGTCTCACATTTTTTTTTTGCGCCGTTCGCACTGACAGGATAGTCATGGCGCCTACCCCAACCATTGGGTTCCATGAGGCTGCCTGTGTCCACCCGTTTCTAGAGCCTTCTCTTGGCGGCCTTTGCAATGTGATCTCGTTTTACAACTTGATCAGGTTTAGCGTTTTGGCTCTAACTTTCCTGGCATCTAACATCTGAAAAAAATACCCCTGCAATGCAAGGCACTAATTCATTGAGAAGAAATTGGGTCGCTTGCTAGGAACTAACGCCAGCAACTATTCAAAGCGTTTTACGCTATAACGATTAGCTGTTTAACGGGAGCGCAGGGGCTACTGTTTGCACACTTCTTTTGAGAGGTGGGGGAGGTTGGGGGAGGTGGGGGAGGTGGGGGGAGCAGTGAAAGTTAGGTTTCGGGCTTGTACGTTTCTGTTTTGTTGTACTTCTTGATTTAGTAGTTTGTCGCCAAGCAAGGTGAAGCCTTTATATTAATCTTTCCCATCAGTAGGCCGGCCAGTCTTTTGCTTCTCTCTTGCCCCCCCCCCTCTCTGCGTATGCGTGCGTGCGCGCCTGCGCGTGTGTGCATGTCTGATTCACTGTCCATTAGTTTTCCCCTCCGCCTGTTTGTGGGCCTTCTTGCCTGCCAATTGGTTTATTCATTCATCTGCTTTTTGTCCATCTGTTTTCCAGCCTGCGTCTCCCCATTTGTCTTCTTTTAAAATCAATCTGCTGGTCTGTCCTACCATAGCCATTAGCTAAGTCACCTAGGACATTGCGCTGGCAGCAAAGTACACGTGTACTGGTGACAATCGAAGCCGTGACCTAGTCGTCATACTAAGCAAGACTCTGATCTGGCCACATCCTGCCGGCAGTTATTAATTTTTCAAGCTGATGTCGGACTGGTCCTTTGATCTGGGACACGTAAACCATAGCGGGAGTAAATGAGCCACCTCACACTAGCAGCTTTCGAATGCCAGGGAGGGGGAAGAGAATGCAATAGGGAGGGGTAAGAGAAAGTGGATGCACCGCGGACTCCACATTCACTTTTGCACTCGCCACGCTCGCAGCACTCTCTTGCGAGACTGACCTGATTTCATGAGTGAAAGTTACATATACGAACATACATGCATACGTGCGTACGGACGTTTGTAGCCTATGTACGCGATAACATTATGTAGTGGGATAGGGTCTTGTGAATGCGGAGGCAGCCAGGCTGTGTGTGTGTGCTGTGGGATTGTGATATTGTGTGGGTGTGTGCGTGTAGGTTTAGAGGGATGGGTGGGTGCGAGAATGCATGGAAAGGGTAGATGGAAAGAAAAAAAATGTGTAGCATTGCCCATTCAGCGCTCTGATGTATATCATCCTAATTACCCCCGGTATCATCCTGCAGACGTAGCAATTTCTGGATCGATCGTAAAAGAAGACCTCTTGAGGATGATTGGAGTTGGAATTGAAAGTGAGACCTTTACCAAAATCGATCTGTGGATTGACTGCTTTGGAGAGAAACAGTTGGTACAAAAGCACATTTTAACCCGGCCCTGGATTGCTGAACAATTGGCAGCAATCCACTCTGTCAGCCTTTTTATAATATAATGCATGTTATGCGTGTAGTCCGCGTGGTTTGCGGTGCCCATCTGGCTGTTGTCTTTCAGTGTCACCTTTGGCCTTCGTGATAAATCCATATTTCGAAGCACCAAATATCTGTCAAATTGTCAGATGTTTCTGCAGTAAAAAACCCACAGATATTTTACGCATATTAAATGCTATACGGTTGTGGGACATCAGGTTAGTGCAAACTTTCATATGAATATAAAATTTCCAGGCAGCTTAAAAGTTGAGAACAGCTTGGAACGGACATTTTAACACCTGAAACTTTCCTTTGAACTAGCTTGAACTTTTCGGCCTACGCACTTTGTCCTCAGAGAGGGTAAATTTCATTCGCCGTTACGCACGCTGCGAGGGCCCTACGCCACACCTCCCCTGCCACGCACAGTATGCATGTACACTGTACTAAATTCATTCCCGAATAGGGGATTTTTTTCTGTCTCTGAAAACACTGCTTCGGAAAACTTGGAATAAGCTGTTCGCTCCTGAGACGACCGAATAACTTATTTATTACCGAATAACGATGAAAAAATAAGCTATTCGGTTTTCGTGTGGGAAATTCAAGGAATTTATTCTTGTTATGGCGGATATTCTAGAATAAGTCAGCTATTTGGTTGTCTTGCATACGGGGCCGTTGGTTGTAAGATAATAGAAAGGAGCGAGGGGCAGTTGTCTGAGGAAGAGGGTGGGGATGCGAAAGACAGGGTGGAGGATGGCGAGGCAGAGCGCGTGCTCGCGAAAGAGAAAGTTGGGGGGGGGGGGATAGAGAGAGGTTTACGTCCGACACATGTTACTTATGACGCATTGTCACAAGAACACTTACTTTTTAAAAGGCACGCATGCTAAAATTCCTCTCGCACACTTCTTTTCACCAAGTATGGAGAGATGTCAGTAAATTGTATGATTTCGTTACAAAAACATAAAAGTTTTTTTTTGTCCTCCTACACTTTTTTCGCCCGGTGTCGACTAAAGTCGATAGTTTCAAGTCGATAGTTTCAAAGGGTGAAAGCTATATTTTTCATATTCTTTTGAGTGACGTCGACACATTATATACTTTCAAAAGTATAAAAACTAAATGTTTCTTTCCTTCGTGATTTCTTTCCGCCTTATGTCTTCTGGTAAAAAAAATTTACTGTTTTAGGGTTGGTTTCTATGAACGATCGTATTTGCACTTCTGGTCATAAAAGTGGTCGTAAGGCCCATTGGCCCTGTGTATTTTACGTGCAGCTTTACGTATGAACAGGAGATACGAACCATAAAACCAGCCCTAAACCGAAGTTTCCTTTCTGAGTAAGCAGTGCAGTTATCATGAAAAGAGCGCGTTGAGCAAATTTCAGCCACATACTTTTCCAAACGCGATCTGTCTGTCCGTTCATCCATCCGTCCATATTTGTATGGTTATGACTTGCTCGCCTGCTCCAATCCTTGTTTCTCATTAGGTCTCCAAACTGTAAGCCCACCATCGTAAAGCAAATAGAAGTGTATAAATAACCATAGTAACTCCCCCCAAAATAATAAACTTGTATTTTACTGAAGAAAATGATGGAATAAGCTCAGAAATATACACAAACGGTGCGTGTCAGGTATTGCTGGATAAGTAATTGTCAGATCCTACATTGCGTTTTGTACGATCTCACAACGTAGAAATTGTGCATGGTGGGTGTCCTTAGCTGTCCACAATATACTTACGCTGGAAGTGAATTTATCTAACAGATTAAGTGTAAAGGAGACTGACACAACAGGGATGTAATGGCACGCGGCTTATCGGTGTAAACCCAGGGTTATGAAACGCTTCGTTAGTGGTTTGTTTAGGAAAAGTGCTTCCATCTGTCGGTGATTTCCCACTGTAGGGGAGAGGGGAAGGTGGTGATTGGTGGGGGGGGGCGTGCTCTGATTGCGGCGGCTGAACTGGTGGTGGTGGAGGCTGTTGTTGTTCTGTGGTGTCCTGGCTGCTGTGGTTTGCTGTTGTCGCTGTCCCTGCTGGGTCCTACTGACCTATGCCTAAGTGCTAGACTTTGTATCAGTCTTATCTGTATTTTACTGTTTGGTTAGGGTTGAATATGCCTCTTTTTTTCAAAGACGCTTTGATTTTGAATTTTTTGTTTAGATGTGTCTTGCTTCGGGATGTCTATTTACTACCTGGACTGTAAGCTCAAGTATGTGTTGCCAAAGATCTTGGGGTGGGTTAAAGGCTCATTTCAAATTTATTGGTAGTTTATATTTGTTTAGTTCTTCTGTAATGTTTCCCCTTTCTTTTTTTATTTTGGTTGCACTCTAAACCTTTCACCGCAGCTACAACTTCGTGGATTTGTGTGGATGGTATTCGCCATTTAATCTCATTCTGCTTATTCTTCCCGGATGTGTTCTGGTAGATACAGTTAACTCTTAACAGTTCTTGGTTTAAAGGGGCACTACTTGCATAAAATGGGGCTGTCATGGAAATGTTTGTTTTTCAAAGTAAAAACTGTTACTAACCTGAGCTTGGCATACATCAAAATGAAGGAAAATGAATGTACTTTTGAAATAATACAGCTAGAAAGATAAGTGGAGTACTGGAAATAAAATATTCCTAATTAAATCACATAGCACAGGTGTACGCACAGTCCCAAAAAAGTAAGACTGTAAAGTCCCAAAGAAGGAAACTTTTTTGTGTTCTCAGTTATATCAGATCTGATGCCCTATTGTGAATGTCCATGCAATTCTACATAACATATCCTAATTTTGTTACCTTTTCTTCTCAGATACTTGAGATATTGCTGGTCAATGGTACACACTCATTTTGGGATTTGCGCAACTTAGGATTTATAAAGTTGCTTTACAAAACCAAAATGACAAAATGGCGTCCTATTTTTATGAAAACTTACATTTATAAATAATTATTATATATTATAAATGCCTAAAGATTAAACATATAAATCCAAATAAGTCAGGAAATAAAATGTGTTTGATTAAATAAGAAAGAATTATGCACGCCTGTCTCCCTGCTTGAAGAAAACACTGGGACACTGAACTAGGCCTTCAGTATTGTAATCACCAATTTTAATTGAAAAGTGATAAAAAAAACCCAAATAACTATAATATTGGAAATGTTCTCTCTCATCAGCTACACAAATAATTGTGTTTTGCTTCTTCTAAACCTTACTGCAGTTCTTTCATAAGCTGTTTACAACATCCACAACATAACAACAGTCGATATCAGTAATGCATGGACCACAAAAAAAATGTTTTACAGTGGATAAAAGCTGCCAGGATACAAAAACACAGAATTGTGAAAATGGAAAACAGGGTAAAAAAAAATAAAGTTATCTTTATCTTTTTGACGAATTATGTGATATCAATAAGAAGGAAACAAAGGCTTACATTTGAGCATCTCGGTTGCAATATAATAGATTTGATAAAATTTTCTCAACATCATTGATCTCAATATCCTTATCAGAAATCTCAAATGACTTATCTTCTGAGTAGAAACTATCAACTTTGAGCTCAGAACTGCTCATATTTTCAAGATATTCGACTCTGAAAGCACTGCCCAAAACAAGAATGGTCTCTAGCTTGGTATAGGTTCACTGTTTGAAAACACAAAAGTAGCCTTTTTTACATTTAAGTGATAAACTTCAAAACTTTAATCAGTAGATGTGGCGCATGGGCTGCACAGCAGGAAAATGACTAAGGGACAGTGAGTAAGAAGGGTTAAAAAGAGGGGCAGTCAATCGCCAGGTGGGTGGGAAAGGGTAGGGAAGGGTGGGGGTGGAGAGAGGATGGGGTGGAGAGAGAAGCGCGGGTAAGGGGGTGTCAGTGTGGGAGAGAAGGAGGTGAGAGAAAAGAAGCGAGAGAGAGAGAGAGGAGGAGGGGTAAAGAGAAAAAGAGGGAGGTGGAGGGTCAGTGTTTGAGGTTGAGACCAGTGGGTGCCATGGTACCAAACTGGGTAATGAAGTAGGATTCCATATTCTTACGGTCAATGGAATCGCCCTTCATTCTCCAGACACCACAGACCCTCATGTTGTCGGCTGTGTGTGGGGGAGAATGTCCAGCCCATGCGCCACATCTACTGAAGCTAAGTCTTTTTCTTGTGGTCTCGTTGTAGTCGTTTTTTCGTCGTTTTTGTATCGTCCTGATGAAGGGGTAGTGCCCCGAAACATGTAGATTGTCTTTGTCTTTGTCATGTCTTAGCTTGGTCCAGTTCCCTTGTTTTAAATTGAAGAGTTGGGGTTAAAAAAAAATAAACAGTGGAATTCGACTTCTGGCTATTACATATGCAAAAGTTGTAGACATATGCATATAATTTAAATAATAAATTCAATCCTTCAAACTAAACGGCCTTCCACGCTTTTACATATTGTATTTAGATCGTGTGTCTCTGTGAGAGAGAGAGAGAAGTGAACACAAGTACATGTTGGGAGCAGCCGTGATAAAGATGTGTGGAGGCGTAGTGAGGACCCTTTTGTGATATCGGTACGGTGATGCTGACAAAGCAAACGAAAGCAGTTTTATCTGCGTTCACAAATGTCATACTGAGATTAAGTTTTTTTTCTTCTACATGTGATAGTTACGCTGATCTACTGCACGAAGCAAATTTGTTTTAAAAATCAAGACTGGTTACTGTCAGTTTTTTTTAAAGATATATAACAGCTGAGGTGGCCGGTACCGGCAATTTTCTTGAACTTGAGCGATAATGAAAAAGATGGGCGGAAATTTCATTAGACGTATCTCTGACGTTTGCTTGGATAGCCCCGACGCAAGAATACGACTCAGTGAAAAGCAAATTGTCTGACCCAGATTGTTCTCTTTCTACATACTGTATTTGTGAAACAGGCATTTACATCCCTGATACCTCTTGAACATCAGGCTTAACGCAGATTCAAAATACAGCCACATAAAATTTAGCTGGCGTGATTGTCCCTTCCCCCATGGTAACTAGATAAAGTCAAGTCAAAGTTAATTTCATTACCCTGGAGGGGGGGGGGCATTTAGAAGACAAAGTTCTACATATATACAAATAACACGATAATAAATGGTAATTTTGTCATCACACACACCTGCACACACACACACACACACTTTCTCTCACGCACACACACGCACGCACACGCACGCACGCACACACATGCACGCACACACAGACAAGCTGGCCCTGTTCACTCAAGATTCTGTTATAGCACTACAAATAAGCCTAATAAACGTAATAAATTTCCACAAGACATGCTTTTTTGTAAAAAGTAATTTGAATTTAGTTGTATTTGGTTTCTTCCAACAGTATGCAGTGAAGCCTCCTGTACCCAGACTCGAAACGCGTCCTATCGGCTGAAATCAATTGTTGCCACCAGGAAACTTCTGAGCCGAGCTTGCCCTAAGGGCGCAAAACCTGTTTTTCCTTGCGAGCTCTGCTTGGTTGAGAAGAAAACGATAGCTCAGCAGTTACAACTGTTGGCATAAATATCAGTCTGGTCACGCGTTTTCGTTGGCAGCTGTTCGTTTCATGATCCTCTGGTGAAGGTCATGGCCACACAAAGCAAAGGCTAAGATGAACCGTGCTGTGAGCTAACGACGCACTTGATCGATCGTGCATACTGCCCATTACTGTTTCCACGACTGGCTTGACATTAATGCAGCATGGTGAGACTGCATACTCGAGGAGAAGTCATGACGCGAGATTTGCTGACGCAAGGAAGATCAAACGTCATTGCTTAGCATCTATCGGTTCGCGCCCCTGGCGTCTGTCTAACCCACCTGTACATGTAGTTAGTTACTTACCGTGACACAGGCGTGATACGTGTGTAATTAATTCTGCACGTGAGCCCAGTGAAGAGACAGACATTGGGCAGATAGCATCTACGAGTGGCATCTACGACAATATGCTATACTTTGTCTTGTTGGTTTAAAGTTAGATCTCTGGCCGACAATTTTAAACCATCGGACGACATCGCCTATTAGCAAGCTAGGTTGCAGTGTCCAGTAGTACGCCTGTGGGTTGTAGAAGCGTGTCTTTTCTTTTGGAACAGTGGATGGTCCGATGACTTCGACGTGAACTCTATGACATGGTCAACTACAGGCTCCTGCATAATTTAATTCATTTAGCAGGAACGACGAAGAACTCCGACGAGGTTTCTGAATGTGCAGTGCTACAATCTTTTCATTAGAACTGTATTCGTGATCCCAGCGGCAGTAGAAATGCCTGGAAATGCTACCCCTTCCCTGCTCTAAATTTGGTAATCTATCTCAGTGGTTTTCCTTCCACACTATCGTAATGTTCTGAGGGCTTGTCAAACAAATCTTCTCTATAAATGCGAGTAACCCAGTTACAGGGGTTCTAATATCTATTGTGTTCATGGGCAGTGTTAAAGCTGAAACTGGTTTGGCAAGTTATGGATCACGGAAGATTTCCCACTAGTCAACCACCCCACCCCCATCCCCGTCCCCTTGATATGGAGAGTTCTAGAACGTTTATCGTATACACGCGCGGGCACAAAAAGGACATGAATTGTTCCCGGTCGGTTGTAAGAAGCTAAGCAGTTATCTTTCTCTTCCCCTGGCCGTCTAGCCTGCTGTAAACTCGGTTCCACAATAAATTTTATGCACGGGGTCGTCTTGACCTACAGGTTTGCACTTGCAGCACGTGAACAGTTCTCGACGGGAGCAGCATGTTCCAGTGACAGTGTCTGTCATTCTCTCTCGCTCGCTCAATAAGTCGCGCATTCACACACGCCCTCACGTTCGCACGCACGCACGCACCTTAATTTTTGTATTTCCATCTGACGAATTGTCAATATCTTGCACGGGTCCTTTGTCCCCATCAAGCTGCTTCCGTTTGTTCTGGTCATGCGCTGTATGCCTTTTGTTGATTTCCTGTGGCTGCATTTGTTTCTGTTCTTGTTTATGAAGAGCTTTTAAGCCATATTTTGCATACGTCAGTAAGCAGAAGTAAGCTGTTGTATGCTGTAGCTGTTAGCGATTGTATACTGTACCTCTGTACGATTGCTGTTTTCTCTCATAGCTCTCTCCCGTCGATGTCACCTTGACCCATTTGATATTCTTCATTCACATTATCCTGATATTTTCTTTCTTCAGCGTGTCTTGGCGACGTGACTAATTCCTGACGTTACTTCAGCGTATACTGTAGAAAAGCACTTTCGTGACGTGACTAGATCGGGACATCACTTCATAAGCTACTGTCGATATTTATGACGACGTCTGCAAATAATTTGCACCCTGTACATAATTAGTTAATTAGTTGGACAAAATGCATTACCTTTCCCACTTTTCCCCCTCTTTGGTACGCATTAATGTTTCCAGATTATGCATAAATCCCCCATCTTTGATTATCTCTGGATTGCTTATAAATTTTATTACTGCAGTAATTACAGTAATACTGCATTATTGAATAAAATATTATTTTAGCGAAAGTCTTAAGTATATCAGATTGGAGTATGGTTACATACTTTTTCTGATGTAAGGAACCGTGTGAATAAGCTGTTATTATAGCAGGTAACAATTATATTTCTGTGAACCTTTCATGTTTTTGCTGATAGGACTTGACTATGAGAACTCACATATCGCTGGACCACGAAACAGGCATTCCACGCGAGGTCAAAATTTGCTGCACGAGTGAAATAATCAGGACGCACATCTAGCTAGGTGGGCAGGCAGTAAGGCGGGAACAGCGTGGGCTGGTCGTGGGAAGAGTCTATTGATCCAGCGAGGTATTTATGGTGGCAGCAAGATTAATACACAGGCTAATGTCAACACAGCCCCACACCATGCTGTACACTCGACCAAAGAAAAGACACCCAGGGAAAGCAGAGATCTTCAGTACACCCGTACTGTTCAGGTTTAACTCTTAGGCAAAGAGGTTGGGGCTTTTTGGATGTCCGGAATTTATTTAGTTGATTTCTCCTATCGTTACTTTCTTGTGTCCATTTCCTTCTCGATTTGCCTTTTTGTAAATGCAAATTTCATCTTCTGCAAAAGTAATGATCACACTGTACAATCACATAAGTTTTCTATATTGTTTAAATCACAGTAAACTATACGAATTTAAAGAAAAGAATTTAAAACCAGTGCAAACTGCACATGCTTTGTGATGCCAAAGTACAAACCGATAGTCACAATGAAGCTGAAGTGTACCTCATGTAACGACCAACGTCATATTTAATGGGTATTTTCATTGCAACAGCAAGATTCCCTGTCAGAAAGGCCACATCCCACGGAAGCAGGTAAAGCACAGAATAATCTGTCGAAAACGTTGTGCCGTCCATTGTCCTGAACCCAGTAAGGCACCGTTGTCGCCTGGACTGACCCAATGTCCTCAGAGTCATTTGCGGAATCGCCTGCCACTCCTGCTGAAGCAACTGGAGCAACGGGTGTTGGTGGTGCGTGGCAACTTAGATGCAGAGATAGTGTTACAGTAATACAATAATCTTCCAGTAACTCAGTAATACAGTAACTCTGTTAAACAGCAATTGGTGTTATACGTGTGCTATGTATTCTGTTATACATCGAAATACAAGCAAAACAAAAGCTTCGGTTTGAATGGAGACAGTTTCAAGCCATCTAGACCGAAATAAGAAACCGACAGGCATTTTTTTCAAGAGAATTTCGCTTATACAAGTTGTATGTCGCGTTATGCCGCGAAACGTTCAAATGC
>SMGT01012339.1:269779-280935 GCA_004794575.1 Lanistes nyassanus
GTCATTTGCGGAATCGCCTGCCACTCCTGCTGAAGCAACTGGAGCAACTGGTGTTGGTGGTGCGTGGCAGCTTAGATGCAGAGATAGTGTTACAGTAATACAGCAATCTTCCAAAATTTCGTGTAAAAGCTCCCCCTCTCCTTATGGTAATTAACAATACGCTGCTTCATTCCGGTTAACTCTGTTAAACAGCAACTGGTGCTATACATATGCTATGTATTCTGTTATACATCGAAATACAAACAAAACGAAAGCTTCGGTTTGAATGGAGACAGTTTCAAGCCATCTAGACCGAAACAAGAAAGCGACAGGCATTTTTTTAAAGAGAATTTCGCTTATACACGTTGTATGTCGCGTTATGCCGCGAAACGTTCAAATGCGAAACGTATCTATCTGCCACCTCTGTGGTTCCTAGCCGGCAGGCCGAAGTAAACAGGGTGGAACTGGTGCTGTGCTATACAGCAGCCAAGGAAAGTGGAACTGGTGCTGTGCTATACAGCAGCCAAGGAAAGTGGAACTGGTGCTGTGCTATACAGCAGCCAAGGAAAAGCGACGATCATTGCCCACATCCACAAAACAGGGTAGGGACTGTCGGCGGCACTGAAGCCTTATGCGTACTGGCTGGCAACATAACCAAAGTCGGTTATAACCGAACGCATTAAAAACGACCCCATCTCACCTCAGTGCACCCCACTGAGGCACCCAGCCTCATGATAATGACGTTTGATGGTCGCTGCTTGCGGCTGTGGTGACAACAGCAATCACGTGTGACCTGACACGCATGACAGAAATTACGCTCGCAGCAAACGCTTTGAGATGGCTCGAGTTCTGTCGTCTAACAGCTGAACTGCTCTTTGAAGTCACAATCGGAAACGGGTTTTTTTTCGGTACTAAACGCTGACCTGCTGCACTTTGATACTGGCGTGAAGAGCGTCTCACGTAGACGAGCGTGCACACATGGATTTCGCGCATGCACACCCACGCCCGCACCCGCACCCACGAACGCTCACATGCACCCGCCCATAATATGTTAGCAGAAAGACTTCTAGATGTGTTGCTAGTGTAGACTGAAGTACTGTGTGAATACCTGCGTATTTTAACGTCTTTTTCCCAGGATGTCTAGTGTAGACTGAAGTACTGTGTGTGTAGCTCCATATTCCCAGGTTGTCTAGTGTGGAGGACAACGTTTTATTTACCTAGGACGCAACCAGATCATGTTGGCGGTCTCTCTCTCTGATTCGTCCCTTCTCTGTGGGTGGGAGTAAGGGTGGGAGGGCGGGTAGGTATGGATGTGTGGGTGTGAGCCTGTGTGCGTGCGTGCGAGCGAGCGCACTAGTACATGTGCTGAGATAGGAGAGTTAATTAATGCCTGTGTCGTTTTGTCAGTATTAATTTATTATCATGCGTTTTGTTTGCCGAGCAGTCGTAGCGTCTCCATTCACACATACATGCGTAAATTGGGCACGTCTAATGTTTCATTGTGTACAGATTCTCCACAGCTTTCGTCTTTGCTTAGTGAATTTATTTTCAGTCAGCACCTATAATGACTCCATTTGCCTTTCACTCACTCTCCCAGATGCTTTGCAGTCGTCCATCGAATCGGTGAAGACGACTCAAAAGGGAGCTCTCACGATTCACTAATTCATGGTTAGCCACGCGGTCGGGAGATAGTTTATAAAAACTACACAGTCGTTTTGCTCCCAGAAACTGCTGATATGGCATGTTTTGAATGGATGTGTCTTTTTCCTGTAAATTCGACCAGCATATAAGATCTCTTTTGTCTCGAGGAAGAATCTGGCCTGGTTCTCTGTAGAACTGTACAAGCCTACGGTGTTTCAGACAAGATGTGTCCTCATTCTCATTCCTACTGGTCTGGATTCTTCATGCGTGCACGCTGTCCTCCAAACAGCACAGACACCTTCGTCTTTTCATAGTGCAGTTCCACACTGAAGCCTCTTCTTAAGCGGGCGAACCTGCGTCATGCTTCACCGAACTTAATCCTGCTGGGATACGAGGCCAGCTTTGGCGAACAACTACGCTGTTAAGAAAAGCTTTAAGGATCTAACTTGAGGTTCAGTCATTCGTGTCTTTTCCATAAAACGCCTACGTCTGGTATTTTCATATGAAAAGTATCCCCAGAGGATATCGAATGAAAATTTAAATTTATACCATGCTCTAGGTTACTTCTTTTAACACAACTGCTTTCGATTCAGTGGACTGAATTCGACACAATCTGTTGAATTCGACTCAATAGATTAAGTTTGACTGGATGGATTGCGTTCGATTCGGTGAAAGAGTACGGCAGCAGAGTTGTTCAATTTCTATACTGCGAGCCCCAGCGATGCTAGAAAATCCTGCATCACCATCTGTATCAGCATTTATCTGCTACCTGCAATGACCTTAGAAGTGAACCCGATACAAATATTTCTCCAATACTCTGGTTCGCATCAGAGACCCTGGAAGAGAGACACTTTTAAAACATTTGAACCCCCGGAGAAGTGCGGGTGTTGGGTGAGCTTCCGTAAAAGCATTTACTATAGCATAGTGTAGGAATAACGAACACGGCCATATTAATAACAAATAAAGTGATATTTCTTTAAAAATTCCTGCCCTAATCGATTTCTTGAATTTGGAGTTAAACGAGAAGGAATACAGAAATATTAGGGACCTCTAGTTTTTAAAAATAACACTTCATTTGTGAGGATTTTTGAGATTTATAATAATAATAATAATAAACAGTGCACTAAATATAATGTTGCGGAAGCACACCCAGTATTTTCTGGGGTCTCAAAGATAGTGAAACTCTCTCTCTCTCTCTCTCTAGGGGCTTCCTATACGAACCCGATTATCGTAGATCTGTGTGTGTCTGGTGCAAACATGCTGAAAGACTCTATAACTACACTGTATTTTCGCTGCGCGAACGGTTTCACTTTCCGTATTCCGATTACCTGGCTACCTGTTCTGTGCCCTTTTTCTGCAAGAGGGCATCTCGACCTGACAGCAGTGGCTGGGCCTTTCATTCGATCTTTTGATTTTCTCATTCTGACGAACAGCCTCATGCACCTTGCACACCCGAGCATAGAAAGTAATGTCGGAAGGCCTGGGCCATTCACCGCCAGTTTGAATAGGCCTACTGCTTGGTTAAATGCAGTACGTTGAGAACTGAGATCACGATCAGCTGCAAAAGTTTCGTCACATAATAGTTTGAAAACCCGGATCAGAGCAGGCATGGAACACAGTATCGCTTGTCTGTACTTCTCTTTACTCTTGATGTCAGTTATTTGCCCACATATATTCCTGACACAGATGGCTCGATGGTCCTCTCACATTTTCTTGGCCGACGCACTGACCTAAACTCTACCACCAACGCTTTTATCAGGCTGGCTGAACTTGTCCTCCCCCTCACACCTTTGAATTCAACGGGGAGATATTTCATCATATCAGAGTTGTCGCCATGAGGACGACAATGGGATCGAGCTGTGGTTGTCTGTTTTATCAAACAATTTGAGCGTCTCATCCAGCATTCTTACTCAGGACTCGCTCTGAACTATACAGGCGCTGCATCGACAATATATTGGGAGCCATTTCTCTGCCGGAATCTCAACATTTGGACTGTATCCACTTTGTCGAACTGTTCCAACCTTTCACTCATTACACATACACTCCCCAACTTCTCCCACGTTTCTGGACCTCGATATCATACTGGCTGACCATTACCTTTCTACTGCTGTCCACCACACACCTGCTTAGACGTTCATTCTTCTCACCCACCCTCTGGTGTTCACAGCATTCCATTCTGCCAGTTTCGTAGACGTCGCGGACTCTGCTCTATTGCTTCGGATTTTGAGAACAACCCGAGAAAATGGTTCACTTCTTCCTGTCATATTTTCCCCCTCCAAGTTTATTTTCAAATTTCCACATTTGACATTTTCATAAAATCGAAAGCGCGTACCTCCTTTTCATACACTACTACAATCATATATATAAATATATAAACACTTTCACACAGCTACAATTCAATTTTAGTGTATAGTGGCAGAGTCTTAAAGTGTTTCAAGTCTATATCTCTAAATTTCCTCAACTCTAAATTTTCCTCAACCCCAACAGATCTTCGGGAACAGGCCAAGAGGATAGCCCACTTCTTCCTGTCATTATGTCGTGTCGCCTTTTGACATTGAAGCTCCTAATGGCTTGAACCTGAAGGACAAGCCTCCACCCTTACTGGGCTTGTTCTTTTCACTATTTCCTCCAACCATTTTTCTCTCCTGAACCTGGGATATCCTTTATTGTCGTTGTTTTCTTTTTTCATTAATTTTTATGTTTTTGATATTTATATAGGCCTATATATATTTTTTATTTATGTTAATTTTTATTTTTTACTGACTTGAATAAGTGGGGGGGGGGGGCTGTCACTGAGGATGGAACTGATTTAGATAGGTGGGTCGAGGGATCTTGTAGGAAAATTGGATGAAACAGCGATGGATCTGTCTGAAGCCAGCGTCCTTACAACTCAGAGATGGTGAAGAATCATCGCTCAAAAACAAAACAAAAAACCAAACAAGAACTGCCACGTTTCTTACTTTCGACTCTCTCTTTGCTACGTGTATGGGTACGATAGGCTCCCTTGATTGCTTACGTCAGCATACGGTTGTGTCTAGCGCTGCCAGTACTTTGTTGGGGTTGTCGTAAAACAAAAAACAAAAACAAGATGAAAATGTTAAGAAACTTCAGCAATGGCTAGAGATGGTAAATAAATAAGCATTGGCTGTTATCTCCAGGATATAATCAAGGGCTGATTGTGGTAATTATTTTTTAATACAAATAAAATAGAGGAGAACAACTGACAATTAAAACTTGCATGAGCGCCTTTGCTCAATTCCTGCGAGTAATGCCACTCTTGTATTTTTCCAGAAGTCGTTTTGACTGCCTCTAAGCGGAACGGTCACGCCGTGATGCGGCTGGAACGGAAAAGACGTGACCAGATTAACATGACCGAAGTCCATCACGTGGCGGGAGGTCCATATAAGGGCATCCTCATCAACAAAGCGGCAGTAGGTCAGCGGAACGCCTGTTTGTGGTCTAGACACTGTGAAATAAGATTCCTGTCTGTATGTCTGTCTTTTAGTCGGTGGGTTAGGTCAGTCAGTCAGCCAGCCAGCCAGCCAGCCAGCCAGCCAGCCAGCCAGCCAGCCAGCCAGCCAGCCAGCCAGCCAGCCAGCCAGCCAGCCAGCCAGCCAGCCTCCTGTTTTGAAAGCTGATGGAGGTGTTTGTCGTGGATATTCCACCTGTAATTACCTGAGTACGACAAGCTGAAAATTACTCGGCGTAAAGTCTAGTGATGCAAGAATGGCGTGGTGTTTTTCTTGGCCGTTGTTTTGTTTTTCGTAAAGGTTTGCGTACGAATATTGATTTACTGTTTTCTGTGGCTGCAGTGAATCATTTAATCTGACGTGTTGCAGACATGGATTCCGTTGAGCCGCCAGAAGCACGTTTAGAGTTCATGACCTACCTCAACAGACGTGACCCTGCCATAGACTCCATCAAGGTCAGTGCTTGGGGTTTTTGTTTGTTTGGGTTTTTTTTACACTGGCTGGACAGTAAAGAAGGAGAGAGGGAGTGTGAAAGTGCAAGACTTTCTGAACTATTTTCTCCTTTTCTTGCTTTTCGCCCTGTTCGCACAGACTTTGTCGTCTCCTGTGTAAGTCCTTTAGCAAGCATGCTGTATAAGTGCCTTTCTTAACCGCGCGAGTTTGCATTTCGTCAAACCTGATCCCATGTGATCGGTGAACCAAACAAAAAGCACTTTCGCCAGATTGAGAAAGTTCGCACAGCGAGAAAATAAAGGACATTGATTCTGTTCGTTTTCTGCAGGACCAGTGGATTCTCAGATTCTGGTTTCGTGGAAACGCGGACGGACTGACCAAGAGAAAGGCGTTCACGGAATATTTCCAGGAACTTGTCAACCCCAAGGGCCTTCCAAAAAGTATTAGTATTAGTCCGTTCATGTAGTGTCTCAGACATGCATAATTCATTCATGTCCATTACATTTTTAATTTAATATACATTCGTTTTTCTTCCAAATGTCTGTCATTATTTCTTTTTAAAATGAATGGGAAAGTTTTCTAAATAGATTTTTATTCTTGTATATAGATTAATTTGCTTAAAATGATCGAAAATTAGTCAGTGCAGTTGCAGAGTGCGGTTACATGTATATTAATATTTCCTCTTATGATCGTGTATCACGCTTGTCTACAATCGGGGAAGGAATGACTTAGTATGGGAGGAAAATGAACGAAAGAAAACACAATATTGTTTCCAAAATGCTGATGTAACGAATGTGGAATCTGTTGACGTCTGCTCGGTGTGAAGTCTGACAGGGTTCAGAAGACAGTGGATATGTTTCAGACTACATCGGTTTCGTGAAGAGGGCGCTGGTGTTGCTACAGAAGTCTCGCTTCATCAAGCGCGTGGAACTGGAGGTGCAAGAGAGAGACGGCCTGTTTCCGGATGATGAGCTGCCGCAGATTAGTTAGTGTTTACTTCTATCTTTTGAGGATTAAAAATCAACTTGCTTATGGACGATGTTTCGTTAGTAATTATTACGTCTGTATTTTCATACTTTAACAGCGTCGGACGGTTGTTCCCACATGAGATCGAAGACGCGAGTACTTCTGTACTACTGTTATTGCGACAACGTGAGAGTTTATCGAAAAGTTGTTGCTATAGTTTGAATCCTATTCTCTTTCTGTCTACCAATCGCTGATCTTATTGTGGAGTTTAAGACGTGCTGTTTATGCTCTGACCCTGGCCGGCTGTTGCAGAGAGCTTTGTGTCGGTGTTCACACCCGAGTCGTACACATACCAGTTCGTGCCGGAAGTACCCGTCAACAATAAAACATTCCTGACGTTTAAGGTAAATGTAAATGCATCACTAGAATCACGACCACGGGTGTGATAAAATGTTTTGTATGTTATGAAACATGGGAGTAGTGTGCACTAATGCATCGCCCAGAGCAATCAGAACAATTGTGGTGGTAACAGTTCCAAAAAAAAGAGAACGTTTGCAGAAACCTGTTTATGTCAGATATTTCCATATAACCAGTCTAAAAATGTATGTTGGGAATTTCACGGAGAATAATAGGCTCATACGGTCTACATGTGGACATTGATGCTGAGAGCTTAGACAACGCAGTTTTGCCTTACTTCGGTGGGTGAAACCCACAAATGCCAAAAAAAAAATACATGTAAGCGTTTATTTAGAGTGGCTAAACAATGCAGTTTGGCTTGGTCTGGCAGGTGAAAGCCGCAGGTGAGGCCTACCTGGCGCTGTCCGCTGTGTACGGGGACGTTGCCAGGAAGACTTACGAGATCGTGTTCGGGGCAGAGGAGAATGCCAAGTCCCTAATCAGGGACGGCTCGCTGGGACCTGTCAAGGCTGAGGCGCCGACCGTCAACTTGCTCAGTCCCACGGAATTCCGGTTCTTCTGGGTGTCGTGGGCGGTAAGGTCCTGCTGACGTTGCTGTTGTTAAGGAGCAGAAGCCATTAACTGCTAGCTTTCGGACCAGTGTATAGGTGTCTTAATGTGGTTATACCCTGTGAACATAATAACACAGGTCAACAGTCGTCACCACTGATAAGCAATGTCATGTTTAAAAAGAAATGTGGGTTAATATAGTAGAACAAAATTGTAAAGATCGTTTATTACTAAATATCACAACGCTGATCATGTAAGTTCTGTGAATGACAATCCAGAAGCCAATACAGAGAAAGTAGACCACAGCAAATAATTAGATTTCTATTTTAAGTATCTATAATTTGATTGTAATTTGTGAACAGAGCTATACAGTAAAGGATCATGGTGTACCTGTTATTTACCTGGTTTATCCCCCAGACTAGTACAGTGGAATCACACTAAAAACTTAATCATAATTTAAACCAAACCTATGGCACATCTATGAACAGTGCTATACAACGGCTGCAGCTAAAACTGCAGTACTCGCCTGCCTATATAGACTAATCTTTTCGTCATTGAGGACACAACAGTGTAGCGCAAGCTGCCAGCTGTGAAAATAATTTTACAATTTTCACACTAAGTACACAGTGACATCTGTTAGAGAACGTAGTGGTGGTTAGTCGTAACGCCAATAATACCCCGCTGTCTGTTCAAACCAAATCAATAGTCATGTCTGTGAAAGAAAAACCTGCTGGAGGTCAGTCGTAACACCAGTAACATTCAAACCTCAGCCTGTGGTCCCGTCTGTGACAGAACAACGTGGTGGAGGTGGGCCGGGGCGCCAAGCACGGTCAGCAACAGTTCCTGAGATGGAAGGTGCCCCCCAACCGCCAGTTCAACGTCAACTGCATGGCTGTCTCCACCTCCATCGCTGGACGCGGGGAGTGGGAGTTCGCCGAGATTCTAGGTGCGTAATGTGAATCATCATCATCATCATCGTCGTCATCATCGTCATCGTCATCCCTCCACCATCCATCCACCTCCACCACCACCACCATCATCATCATCATCCATCATCACCATCCATCATCCATCATCCATCATCATGTTCAATTTCACATGTCCACATAAGTCCTTTGAACAGAGCTTTGAACACCTGTTTGCAAGCTGTGAACACCTGGTAACGTTGTCCTGTAAAACTGCGATCATTGAAAACCTGTATGTGCATCGCACTTATCTCTCGGTGATCAATTGCTTTTATGTCCGGGGTTTCCTGGCAGGTTTGGTCTCGTTGTCTCTTGTGTCTCTTGTGTCACCCACCATTTTCATTTTAGTACTGATTATGCTGCACTTTTCAGCGCTTTCCAAACTGAAAGCGACATTGAAACAAATACAGCATTAAAACAGTCTAGCCAGCCTAGATGACGGGATTTTTGTTTTAAAGCGGCTCTTTATGTCCGCCCTCCTGCATATAGTGTTTAATTCATGTCGTTTGTCAGTTATTTTTCCCTTCTTTGTTCATTTTCCACAGATGACATCCCTGCTCGCTTAAGTAGAACATTATCAGGTAAACCTTGAATTCTGGGATGTCTTAGACTTCCGTGCATGTGTTCGGGTAATGACAGATGCCTCAGCAGATTGATACTTGCTGCATCCACTTGGCTGTGGCAGAACACAAATGCCTCTGCATGTCAGAAATACGCTGTTGATTTTACTCCTACTAAAGCATTTAAACAATGTGTGTAGTGTATTCTGGGCGCTTGGTGACCATTTAGAGTCTTGCATTCTCTACCATTAGAAGTCTAACATCGAAATCTGCGTGCTCGTGTCTTTCTGCACAAATGTCTCTTGCGTGTGTGCGGTGTTTGAGAGTCCCTGCACCTTAGTGTTCTCATGCTAACAGTCGCCTGGGGCCTCTAGGATCATTATTCCATCGCCAAGGTAGAAGCTTGTCAGTAAAGATTTCTTTTCGATTTCGTGTTTGAGCATGCCATCTTAACATGTCTGGTGAAGGCTTTGGGCGTGGGCATTTAACCGGACGTAACCATCCCAGCTTGATGCATCAACTGACGGCGAAATTGTTATTGGGTGCCATGCAGATTCTAGGCTTCATTCATCTTTTGTTGGTTTTTTCCTTCAGTTTATTTTTTTATCTCCCATCTTTCTTCCCTCTGTCCCTCCCTCCCTCCCTCAAGTCTCTCTCTCCCCCCCCCCCTCTTCACAAACAAGCTGAGATACTAGCCCAAGTATAAAAGGCGTACATTTTATTTACAACAATCAAATATCAGCAATCAATCTTTTTTCTTTGGGAGGAGGGGGTTGTCCCTGTCACTTTATTAGATTGTAAGATTTCCGAGAAAGCTACATTTATAAATGCATTATAAACTACAAATTTAACCCTTCCCACATCATCAAAAAAGTGGTTTATTTGTAACTTGTGACTCATCTAAACATACAAATATCTTTATAATGAATAATAGTTATCAGCAGACTGTTGCCAATACTAATCTTTCTTTTTACTTCAAAGGTATGGGGGTGTGTGTTTTGGGCTTTTTTTACAGTTGTTACCGCAAACTTACGTCAACTAAGACATACTTTTTGAAAATTTCCTGTCAACCATATTTCCGAGTTTTGGATCAGTTCCTCATCCTCGTAGTTATTAATAACATAGCCATTCTCTGTGGAGTTCATGCAATGGGTTTCGGGAATTGTTAGTGCAGTGTCCGGTAGTGGGGCATATGTTTCTCCTTGGGTAATGTAGAACTCAACTGAAGATAATTTTGAAAACGCAGCATTTTTACTGGTTTAATTAGCATGCTTGAATGCTTTTCGGCGATATCTGCTTGTACATAACAGTTATAAAATTGTTTTGTTTGACAAAGAATTCGTTTATTTGCCCACTCAGCTACCTTATACTGAACAAGTAGTTCAGTTATGGGTTAACTCTTTCATTGGAATATTGTTTGTTTTTCCTTCCTTTTTGCTCTTTCTTTCAAGTCTTTCTCTTCTTTCTTCTTTCTTGTTCGTTTCTTTCTTATTATGTCGATTCCATGGTTGCCTTCCAGCGTGCATGCGGAGTGAGTGGGTGTGTGAGTAGGTGAGTGAGTGGCTGGGAGGGTCGGTGGGTTTGGATTGGTGGGTGAGAGGGGCGGATGAAAGGTGAGTGAGAAGGGAGGGTATGCACGTCGTCTATCAAAGTTACGATACTTCAAGCAGCTTAAAGTAACAAAGAAAAAATACACAACCAGGGAAAAACGACAAGACTAGACACACACGCGCATACACTACGATTGTCTCTTTTCCTCTTTGCTGCTTACAACATTTCCCGACCTCAGTCATTCACCTGTATCGCTCGTTTTCCCTATCTGCACGATTTTCTTTCTTGATGACCGCGCGTGACAAAGACCTCACTGACCGAGCTGAGTGCGGCTCACCTTGACCTTTGCTGTCTGTGTCGGGTCCAGAGGAGAAAGACCTGCTGCACAAGGAGGTCAAGCGTGCCAAGCTCAAGCACTCGTTGCTGTGGATGGCCAAGAAACAGCGCATGCTGCAGCTTCTGGAGGACGCATACCCAGACCCTCTGCCCGCCGCCTACATCTTCAAGTTAGTAGCAGTACTACCCCACCGAAACCCCATGCACCCAGTACTACCCCACCGAAACCCCATGCACCCAGTACTACCCCACCGAAACCCCATGCACCC
>SMGT01012339.1:290242-302954 GCA_004794575.1 Lanistes nyassanus
ATGACTGCGGTGAGAGGGAGCGGGCTGTGACAGTGGGGTTAGGGAAAATTGTTACTACAGTTTCACACCTACATCACATCATCATCATTGTGTGTGTGTGACAGCCTAAGTTTAAGGTTTCATGCTTAATAACTTTTGTGTCTCACTAAATCTACAAATATTCCTCTTTATGCGTCTCGAGGGAGAGCTATGGGGCCAGACTTATCCTCCAACTGTTCCTAAACATTAATGGGGAGGCTTGCACGAACAGCCTAATCTCATTTTCCACAAATAAATATTCGGGTAGTCTCCCTTTCCACGTAAAGCTTACGAGCAAAGTATGTATGGTAAAGTGACATGAATCCTTGTGCAACCCACGCCAGCGTAATAGGTGTTTTATTGCCTGCACCAGCTATGCAAACTTATTAACCCTTTCCTGCATAGCCATTGTTTCAATTATTACAAGGCTGGGTTCCAGTCCCTGCATCACCTGTTCAAACTGCCACCCTGTCCCTTCTCAGTATTTGTTTCACTGTTGACTTAGATCCACAAATCGGGCAGCACGACCTTGGCAAACCTCCTGGCCCGATACGCCCTCAACCACGATCTCAACGTGGCTCTCCCCAACAAGGAAACCAGCGAGCTCCGCAGCAACTACTTCGGGGGCGGCAGCTTCCGCGAGGACCAGGTTCGCCCAATCGCAGCGGGTCAGCAGTACCACGTGCTCTTCAATCACATGATCTACAACCGCACGGCTCTGGACCGACTGATGCCTCAGGGCACCTTCTACACCACAATTATACGTCACCCGGAAAAGCGGTTCGTTTCCGCCATCTACTACTATGACTTGATGCAACTTCCGGAGGCAGTAGACGCTTTCTGTTTGTTGTTAAAGAAAGGTTTCTTTTCAGACACACTAGGCAAATCGCCTGCTTTGGCAGAGCCAGGCTTGGATACGTCCAGGACGAAATACAAGGGGGCAGACGAAACGAACATGACAATACGCTGTCCTACTTCTATAACATCAAGTAAATTACACAAAATGGAAACTTTTTTTGGAAATGCAAGCAACAACTCAAGACTCCCAGGTGAGGGGATCTTGGAAAACAACCTAGTGCAGCGGTTATTCAATCAACTGAAGAATCAAGACAGCGACGCCGCTCTGAAGTACGCCTTGCCATGGAAACCACCAACAGACTCCCAACTCTCGAACAGCACTATCAAGCCTTGTGCGGCAAACAAAAACACATCTGCCAGGTTAACAGCGACGAACAGAAAACATGCAGCTTCAGGAGCCAGAAAGAATCTCGATCAAGCAAGGGTCGACTCAGACAGGGTCAAAGTGATGCAGATACTGCGACAGCTGGTAAACCGCTTTCCATCACCGCGGCAGCAGAACCAGCGCAGCGGCGACTCCTTCTCTGCGCTGCTCCGGCCAGGCGTTCGAGAGATTCTGCAGGTACCAGAAATCTACAACTCCATCGCCTTCAACTCGGGCCTGCCCCTAGCGCAGCAGAGGGACGAGCAGGCTGTAGCTGACCACGTGACCAAGCTGGACCGCGAATTTGACTTGGTGATTGTCATGGAGCGCTTCGACGAGTCGCTCGTGCTATTGCGACGCAAAGCGTGTCTGCGGCTCAGGGACATCGTCTACTTCAAGCTGAACTCTCACTCCAAGAAGCAGGCCTACACACTCACAGCCGACGACAGACGTGTTCTCCAAGACTGGCAGATGGCAGACCACCACATTTATGACTTTTTCCACGAGAAGTTCCAGACAGTAGTGGAGGCAATGGGTACAGATTTTCATCAAGAGGTTCTGCATTTTCGAGCGATCCTCACAAGGGTCCACAACTTCTGCAAAAGTTACACAAAGTATGTGGATGTACTGGTGGTGAAAGCATCTCACTGGAACAAAGAATTTGTACTCGATGCACATGACTGTAATCTGATGACACTCGATGAAATGGCCTTTCAAGCAATGCTTGTACAAAGAGCTGTTCAAAAAGTAAAGCTTGCATCCTCTAAATACATTGACAGTTTACAAGGCTCCAATAAAGCCAAATAACAGAAGTATTTATATCAGAGTGCACGTACATGTATGCATTTCCTCCTGTTCAAGTGTAGTGCTTGCGTGTTTGTTTTTATGTGTGTGCGTGTGTTCATGCACGTTTTATGTGTGTGCATGTGTTTGTATCGCTGCACATTTTGCTGCGGATATCTAGGTAATGTGATGCACAGAAAGCCTGACAGCTGAAGATGTCAGAAAGTCAATTTCACTAACATTCACATTCCCATTTCGTTTTTCTGTGAATAGATATCTCTGTTCAGATCATTCGCAAGTTCCGAAACCAAAATAAAAAATGTTCTTATCGATCATCACTGGGGTCAAAACTTACACCATGCTGACAGGAAAAGAAAACTGATCTTGATTTGCAATTAAAGATTCATTCTGCACACAAAACAAATCATTCAGCTTCAATTAGTAAAAAAACATGTGGATGTATATAAAAGTATATTCTTGCAGTAAGTTAAGTTCTGCTGATTCAAAACTTCACCCTCATAGAACATAATTATCAAAGTATTATGCTAAGAAAATGCCCTGTTTTTTTTCATTTTCAATAAAAATGTTACCCTTACAATAAAATGTTAATACACAGTTCAAAAGGGCCAATACTACAAACGAGGCTAGACCTATACTCACGTCTCAGAGTAAGGGTGGTTGCTTCATTTGCCCCTTATAATGTAAGACTTAAAGACTGCTACAAACAGACCCTAATAACAGACTGCAAAATCCTACAAAATTAATCCATCAGCATCATCCTAGTCCAAAAAATATATTTCTCACATTGAAAAAAGAAATATCAATAAATTATTCATTCAATATAAATACTAAAATCTGGATGCCATCCAAAAATTGGTACTTACAGAACAACAAAATTTAAACAGCCAATTAAGGCTTAACTACCAGCAAGACATACCTATACAGTGTATTTTGGCCAAGAAAGAAAAGATGTGAAAAACATCTATGAACTTGTCAGATGTGTACAGCCATTACCACTGAAGCTGTCTGCTGGACTTGCTTTCATAGAGGTGCTGAAATACCCGTGACCACACACACACTTCAAAACTGCCGTCTTCACAATATCTTGCTGGTTTTAGTCGGACTACCAAGGTCCACATCATCATCAGAGTCAAACAACCTTTTCTTTGGTTCCGGCAGAAAAGATAAGTCCACAGTTTTTGTACTTGATCCTTCCACCATGCTGGAAGCATCTGACACATAGCTGTAGTTACTGCCAACTTGCTTTCCAGGAAATTCAAAAGTACTGTAGGTTGGCTTGCCCAAGGAATGTGGCAGATCAAGTTCAAAGACGGTGGCACTTCGCGATGCATCAACCAGACCATGGGAAGTAACTGTTGAAGATGTACTCCCCAGTGAAGCACTGGTTAGTTTTTCCTGACAGCGTGAGTTGGCAGTGGATGGGAATGACGATGTGTGGGCAGAAACACCAGATATTAAAAAATCACTGGTAGCAGATGGAGCTGAAGCTGGTCTTGAAAGCAACTGCTCTCCTGGGAAATAAAACTCACAGTTCATAAAGGAATTAATGCTTCTATAGAAAAATCTAAATGCTGTTGCCTTATACTTAAGTTTGTAGATTAAGCACTGGTACTAAATTTGAATGACTGAACGTTAGGTGAACAGTCTCTGCAGTTGTCAAAGAAATGTTTCAAGAAAATGAAAGGACTCTGGTTCTTTTCTTTTTGCCATTACATGATCATAAATACATACTGTACCCTGGGTGGCTATTTACTTACACACACACACACACAAAGGAGTGAAAGAAACATGAGGGAGGAAGAATGGGTGATTGACCAACACAGACCATTGCACAAAACATGCACAATGCATAGATCATAACTGATGTCTCTATCAATATCTCTTACCATCGGCATCAACAGGCAAGGCAAACAGTTTCTCAGCCAAGGACTTCCCAGCTGCCTGCTGCCTTGGGAGTTGAGAATTTAAAGTACCAGTGTCCAGTTGCATGGCAAGTGAAGTCGGGACTGCAAAACCCACTCTCCCGTTACTGATCGTCCCCTCACTTTGCAATGAGTTAGTCCAGCCTGCGACATTTCCGCTGCTGACATTTCCAACATGGTGACCTGGTTGGTGCTTTACGGTGGCATTATGCCTAAAAGGGTTTACCTTTAAGCTGCTGAAGAAGCCATGCTCCCAACCGCTTAGTGTTCCAGCAATTCCTGGTACATACGTACTTGGCACATAGGTACTCAGTAAGTTTGAATGCACTGGTTGAGGAACATGCCCAGTTTCCAAACTACCTCCATGGACTGAGATCTGCTCCAGGGAGACAGCTTTTTGCATCGCTGCACTTCTGGATAAAAAAGGTTGTTGCTGAGGTATGTTGTCTGGCCCTACTGTTCTGCCAGCGTCAATCAGATCAGACTGATGGATTTTCCTTTCAGCCCGATTCAGAAGCTTGAGGCAATCAGTAAGCTCAGGGGTCACAGAGATGTCAAGGTCACTCAGTTCTGTTTGTATTGTCTGTGTATCATCAAGCCCTGGCATGTCTAGGTCAAAAGATCCCTTCTCTGACTTGGCCTTGTCTGGCTGGCTGCGTCCTGACATTTCCTCTCTCAATGACTGAGGAGTGCTGACATCAGGGCCGCTCAAAAGGCTGCTACTCTGAGACTTTGATGACTGCTCCTGTACATGGTCAGTCTCCATATATTCTGTCATATTCCTCTGAAAATCAAACTTAGAATCCCTAGAGCTGACTTTTAATGGATGAGAAGGTTCAGCAAAATGATTAGAGTGTTCTGACAAAAAAGCAGGGATGCTGTGGGTATCTTTGCTGCAAACATCTGACACGGCCAACCTGATGCTGTTCCCGAAACTTTTACTGAAATGCTTGTGCCCTGGGTTAGCTAAGGAAGAAGCCTCAGCATGCAAGCTGTCGACTGAAACATCTTCTGAATCAATAGATAACTTTCCAACAAAGGATGATGCTAATGGGCTTGGCATTTCAAGATCAAAGGATGATGCATTGCCACTGTTCTTCTCTTTTAAGTCAAACTGCACTCTCTTCCCAGGTGACCTCTCCCTGATATTACCAATCCCAGAACTTTCTGGTTTCTTCATTATGGACTCAGGCAATTCTTTCTCAGATTCCACCCCTTCCCTCGCTTCAGCATGGTGACTGATCTCTGGATTTAATCCATATTTTTTGCAAATGCCATCATATAGAGAATCAAAATCCTGGGCTTTTGATGATTTTCTGTCTACATTTTTGTTCCCACTTTCCTTAATTGGCATTTCCCCCTTGTCTAAAACATCACCACTTTCTTTGAATAACTGCTGAATGTTAGGATGTCTGTCACTTGCGTTCCATGACTGCACGCTTTCTGTGGTCCTCTCTAATGAACTTCCCTTTAAATTCTGGGATACAGTGGAGTAACTGTCTTTGCTATTTTCAGAAGTTTTAAGATCTTTAGGTACTCTGTATTTAGTCCTATCAACATTGTGAGTCCTCAACTTTTCTGGAAACATATCTATAGTCTGCTTTTTCCTCTGGAAATCTGTGTCATATGTGTTGTTTGCTAAGCCATTGCAAGCTTTGCCCACATGAATCTGAGTACCAGAGCTTTCTTGATTCTCAAACAGTAATTGTGCACTGTAGGTGTCGTGAAATTCACGGTCTCCACGTGAAGGAACCTCATGCCTTTCATCACAACACTCTGTTGACTTCTTTCTTCCACTTGTAGGATCCCCACCAAATAACTGTCTTGCTACAGACTGTCCATTGTCCACACAATGCTTTTGTTGGTTAACCTCATTTTTAACACTGACTATAGGTTTATTGGTATTACTAAGCATCTGGTCACTCTGTGCATTTTTCTGTAAGAGTTTGGTGCCGTTGTGCACAACACCCGTTTCTTTTGAGTGTGAATTTCCATTCTTTAGCCCTGTGCCTGACTTTTTGTGGTTTGCCTTGGGTGTTGAATGCTTCACACTTCCCTGACTACACTGAATTTGGTGCTCCAACTCTTCAATATAGTGATCGCTGCGCTGCAGCGCCTTTTTCAGTTGAGCAACCTCCTTCTGTTGTGCTTCCATCTGTGACTCCAATGTGGCAACAGTGTAACGTCCATATCTGGCAGTCAAAATACCAAAGGCCGATGTTATCACACAATAATGTAGTTTTCTTTTGAAATGTTGTGAAAGAATGACACACCAGGTATCCTGTCATAATATATCATCCTTGTTCTCATCAAGCTGAGTTTAGGAACACATCTTTGTCTAGCACTGAGGAACACAGACCTAAACATATTTTCTGCAATTCTAGGAATAAATTCAAATTTAGAGAAATAATAGATCCTCAGAACATAGCTATATGCACCAGATTGGATAATGAATACAAAATATTCAATATATATTGAAAAGATTGAGCTGCATTTCTTTCAAAGCCACATGAAGAAGAAATGAGAATGATGGACAGGAACAAACTGTGCAAATGAAAGTTAGAAAACATTAAGTGCTGTGCCTTCCATCATTAACTAAATGACTGGTACTAGATAGCCTCAATGCAGGCCCACAAACTGTTCATTAAATTTCCTTGCAACCTCACTTCTTTGCTTCAGCTTGTTTACTGTAAACCACAACAGATACTTTTGGTCATCCTTACATACATGTATAGGAAACAGGAAAACAAAATACCAATTTCACTAAAAACCAAAGTGAAGTAATTAAAATCAAGAGTATGTCTCACTGCATATGAATGCCTTTAATTTGGTGGGTGGGAGGGAAGGTTTGCAGATCTACTCTATATCCAAGCATTTCAATTCTTAATGTGGCCCATCATCTGATGACTACCCCAATACCTGTGAAGTTATATGAGATAATGATACAAGTGTATGTAAAGTTATATCTCTAAATAACTACACAACCAAGATACATCTTATAATGATGGCATCTCTAAAAACTACACAAACAAGATACATCTTATAATGATGGCACCACCTGTAAAGTCTCATGTCATAATTATGTGAGTACCTGTACGGTGAACGGTGCGCAATCTCCTCACGAAGTTTTGCATTTTCCCTGACCAGATTCATGTTTTCATCTTTCAACTCACCATTCTCCTGGTAAAAGAAATAATTCAAAATGCTTCCAATATTAGTCAATTTTATTTTTTAAATGCAATCTTTCAATCACTGAAAGCAGCTTTACAGTATAAATGGTATTTAAATTGTTTTCCTCTCAACTAGATATTGATCTGTGACAATGTAGTCGTTCTCACTGATAATCAATACAAATTTAAATGCAAGATGTCTTAAAATATCCTTCTTTTATAACACTAAATAACACTAGATGACATTAAATAATCCCTGTGTCCAACTTATTAAAATTTAGATAACAGTTACAAAGAAAATGTAAACCAAGAACATAAAGTATGCCATGCTATTGTTTCTTGAAAACAGTTTTTTAACACTATAGCTAAATTCCACTCCCTTTATTCTCCCCTTCTGTCTTCTTCTTACAGTACAAGCAGTGAACAAGGTTACCTGTTTGTATCTGCTGATATCTTGCTTGACCTTGTCATAAAGTTTTTGCACATCTTGCAATTTTTTTGTCAACAACAAAAGCCTATCATTTTCTTCAACACTAATGGACCCAACACCACTTTTGCTGCTAGACATTTGCACACATTTCAGGTTGGTGTCCTCATTCAGTTTAGATTTCAGGAGGCCATTCTCTGTTTTCAACAGCCTGACTTCCTCTTGCAACCGCTCCAACTCATCCTAGACATAGAATAATGATTGTTGATGTCAAAAACATTCCCATCCAGGAGAAAATTAAAACACATTAATGTTTGTCTTTCACAATTTGCATCCCTAAGTATTATACCTGTAAATCTGTATCAACTGACAGCACTCAAATGACAAAAACTGCTTGACAAAGCCTCTAAATATAATGATAAATATCTAATAGAATACAATACAATACAAATACTAAAAGACAATGTGTTATACATAAAAGCAAAAGAATTTGTAAAAACCTGACAGACAAAACTTTAGTACACAAAGCCTTACCTCATATTCTCGAAATAGTAAATTGAAACGTGTCCTCCGTAGCTCCAAGTTGCTGTCTATTTTCTCATCATCTTCTGGTTGATTCAAACCACCTGTTTTTTACAGCATATATTAAAAACAACAAACTTATTCAATGCTCTCCATGGCTTCAAATAAAATATCTTACTTCAATATAAATCTGCCTCTCTCTCTCATGCTTTTAAAACTCAGTTTTCTACACTGTTCTGTCGTAAGACATCCACAAGAACTTAGCAATGCCTGCTAATTCTTTAAAAATTCTCACCTCTTATATGTTTAACTGGGTTGCTTTCATTTATTGGCACTCTGCATGCGGGGCACTGCTGGTTTCGCTCAAGCCAGATCTCCATGCAGTAAGCACAGAAGACATGATGGTTGGGACACAAGACAGGCTGCTTGACCTGAGAAAACCAAAGACTTAAGCAAACTGCGATAAATATTTCTTCTAGCCTCTACACTGAAATGGAAATCACCTTACATGTAACCTGCATAATCATGCTATGAATACAATATATGGAAGTCTTTTTTTTAATAGCTAACTTACAATGAAATATTCCAGGTTTGTAAGCAGGCGTGTATGTCAACTTCGACGGCATTTACGTTTAATTATAATACCACTCTTTCAAAAACAGCATATCTTTATTCTTACAGCAATACTGAAAAAGCAATGAATTATCTTGATATTACCCGGTATCCCAGTATACAACTACAAAATTAGTACAATTCCGGAATTCGCACTACTGCTAAGTCAGTGCTTAGGTTTCCTTTGTTGATCGCCTCTGCGTACACTATCTACTGGTATCAGCAAGGTAAAAATGATTTTTATGTCAATGGGCACATAAAAATCTATGATGGGTTATGCACTTTTGTTTACCTTTCCAAGGCATATTTGACAAGAAATGGGCAAAGTAAATATCGGTGTAGCAAACTTGTTGTGTCCTGCGTTTGTCAAGGCCGCCATGATTGTGTGTACATCCCTCTTTACGCTACTGTCATGGTACCCACAGTACTGAAGTAAAAATACTAAAAGTACCCTTTTATTTTTCTGGTCGTTTTAATTTTTAAAGTCACATTGTATATATTTGAGCTATATCCGTAAGTAGTTGCCTCAAAATTTGTGCGTGATCTCTTCGTTCTTGCGGCATAACAACATACGTTAGAACTTCCGGAGGAAACGGATCGAATGAACGCTTCTTGAACAAGAAAGGAAGTAGGAATAGCAGACGATGAATGGCCGGCTACAGAGTCTGAAAAGGAAACCTTAGGAAATGTTAACAGTTTTAAGAGGAGGGAAGCGTTTACAATGGTAACACTGGCTTACGATGAGCATGGATATACTAAAAGTGGCCAAGAGCAACTGGTTTTTGATTGGCGTCATAGTTGTTATTTTTGCTGCAAGATGGGATCCCCATATGGGTGAGAAAGGAGGTAATTAAAACAGACCCGATGGTGTTTCATGATTTGAATTTGGTTACACCCTGTCTTGCTAATACATGCAATAGCATGCCTTCTAAACTGCTTTTGAAAAAATTGTTGGTTAGATGGTAGCAGATTTGCGTACAGTCATAAATTTTTTATTTTAATTTCCTCAGCAGTTCTCATTAATTTTGGAAGCGCATTGAATTTATCAGAATTCTTACAATAAATAACGATTTCATCACTTTAATATAATGCTATAAATTAATAAGTAACTCTTCGTTTATTCATTTTTTTATTATCATTTGGAGGTTACATTTCCCAAACAATTTTTTGTCCTAAGACAAAAATGCTGTACGACCCTTCAGTTAAAGAACAAAATGCCACTAACTTAATTTTCCCCCACCCCATAACCATCCCATTCAATTCATATGGCTTATTCACCTTAAAGATTTTTTAAAAGTCATTCGTTAAAAGAACACATTGTCTTGTGTTGAAGGCATGAGAGATTCAGAAATAATTATGTGCTTGATAACAGTTATTGGATGTTTGCTGTCCAAATGAAATCCTATTGTACTTTCAACAGATTCACTGATTATGCAGAAGCTTTGCGATGAAGTGCATGAAATAGTAAAAATTACATATTAGAAATATATCTGAATGTTTATGTCATAACCCATATCAAGCTCGCACATCATCCTAAGTAACAAAGCTATCACAGTATCAGCAAAAGGTCATTTCAGAGAAATATTTTTTTCAGGGTATTTGAAGCCAGAAATAACGGTAAAGTACCTCGCTGTGACAATAATTTTCCTTTTAAGTGGACTGTCCCTCAGAACTGAAGTAAGTATCAAATTATTTGTATGGGTGTATTTGTATGTATGCATACAATCTTCAACTGAGATTTGGCTGTGCTGAGTATTGAAGATCAATAAGATATTTTTTTCTGTTAATTGAGTTCAGAATTGGCAAAAACCAATAACTCATCCTCTCAACCAGGGGCAGCCCATAGCAAAGCAGCTACTGGTTGTGGGTTTTGAAATGTGGCAGGCACCCATGCTGTCTGTGATTATAGCAGCACTGGTCGCTGGAAGTTTTCTCTTGATATTCCAGTTTCCTCCACTTTGGCTCCCCTCTGCCTCTCCCTCCAGTCACTTTGTCCTCTCCTAACCCTGTCATGATATAAACTTTATTACAGATTTGATGTTAAACTATAAACCAAAATACCCCCGCCCAAATCCACCCCAGACACTATATGACGTTGAAGAACAGAAATTGTTTCCTTACATTTTTGCAGTAGCTTCCCTTGACTTGGTTCTTCACACAGACCTGTTCATCACATTAGTGCTACAGCATGAGCATACTACCAATTATAAATGCTATATTAAGACATCTCATTCTCAAACAACTTGTGATGCCCGTGATTTCAATTTTCTGGGTTAAGAAGTATTGAGTAAGTGATGATAAGTCAATTCATTGTGCTTTCTTAATATCTAATAAAGGAAAGACGTGATATACACTTTTTTGTCTTTTGTAATTATTTAGGACCTCAGGCATGCCATTCTACAGGTGAACGTTCACATCTTTTTCCAGTCTTTCACATTCATCTTCTTCCCCTTGTTCATCCATGTATTGATCAGAATCTTACAGCACACCTCATTTGATAATCATCTGTTAGATGGGTAAGTGTGTCTCAGACCTTATACTGGAAATTGCAGAGTGCTATAGCATTGGACAACTGGTCAAAAACAGAAATCGTAACTAATATTAAAAAGTCAATACAGTGGTATGCAGATGATATGGATGCTGTCAAAATAACTTACATTGTTACAACCTGTGCCAGTGTTTTGCTGGTATAAAACTTTCTCTGTTCACTTGTCTAGGTGGGATCTGGTGTTTTCCAGATGTTTTGGCCCTTTTTCTAACACTAGCTATAAACTAAGCTAGATACAGTAAATTTTGTGCACATTTACTTTCTTGTTGAATGTCTTGACTCCCCGCCAAGGTCTATGGTTCCTTTTTTATTTTCAAAGTTGCTGTTTACTAAACAGTGCCATGAAGGTATGATTAGTCTAACAGTTGAAAGCGTGTGCTTTCTTTTGAACTTTAAGTTCCTGTGGCTTCATTTCTTATGCTGTTCTAGGCTTACCGTATTAAGCTGCCTGCCCCCTCCAGTATCCTCAGCAGTCATCTTGACAAAAGCTGTTGGGGGGAATGAGGTAGGAGAGAAAGTGTCAATCCTGAATTTAAAAAATAAATCTGAGACGTTTTGGCCTTTACACATGTTAACTTTTACACCATTTTGTTTGTTGTGGTGGTTGGTTGATAATGATATTTTCTCTTCATATGCCACATATTCTTCTTGTGTTATGTACACACTCACAAGTCACATGCACACGTGCGCACACAGACATTTGCACACAAACATACATAGACACTACTATAAACGGTTGATGTATGAAAGATTTTTTTTTTTGCAGGCAGCATCGATTTTTAATTCTGCATTAGGAAGTTTTTTGGTGAGCAAACACATGAGTGGGTAATAACTTCCTTTGTTGCTTTCTCAGAGTGCATAATCTGCTCCCTCTGCATCTATTTTTTTCAGTTTAATTTATTTAGAACACTTAATCTTTGCATGGCATTTTGAACTCTCTGTATGGTTAGCTAATACCACAGACACATAAAAATATCAGAAACATGATGGAACTTTGTGGACGTTGAGAGTTAGTGAGTGGGTTTGGGGTGAGCGAGTGTCAGTCACTGAATGAGAAGGAGAGTGAGGTTAATAGGGAGTGGATTGGTTGGATATGTCGGTCACTGAATGAGAAGGAGAGTGAGATTAATAGGGAGTGGATTGGTTGGATATGTCAGTCACTGAATGAGAAGGAGAGTGAGGTTAATAGGGAGTGGTTTGGTTGGATATGTCAGTCACTGAATGAGAAGGAGAGGGAGTGGTTTGGTTAGATATGTCAGTGCACAGATCCATGTTCCTGTTAGTATGACTATTATTTTACTAAACTACGGTTGTCATTTTTTAAAGGTCCCCTGTCTCTTTCAGGGGATATTTGCGACACCACCTTTGCTACTTGCAACAGTGAGTAACTTTTAGAACCCCTTGATAAGACTGCAGCAGTTATACAATAAACCGATAAGTTCTCCATAATTGTAACCTATAGTCGTG
>SMGT01012339.1:312467-337634 GCA_004794575.1 Lanistes nyassanus
AGCACGTATCGTCCTTAAAATTGATGTGCACACTTCGCTTACAGAAAAGCGAAGTAACCGGCTTGTGAAAAGGGTCTTTTTTATGCACGAAAAAAAGCTTCTCTCTGACAGGTTTATGGGAGATGTTCCCATACATCTTCCATTTAACAGAACAGCTGGAAGCTGTCATAAACAGGGAAAATGTTTCTGCATAACCGCTAAATGTATATGTGCGTTATCTAAACCAATATAACTATGACACCGACTTTATTGCCAACAGAGTGTGTTGTGGATTTTGGTTCTCCTTCCAAGTTGAAAGATTTTGCTGGTTTGACGAGAACGTTGAAATGGCGGTGGACGTGTCGCCATCACTGGAGTTCTTAGTGATAATCTGTTTGGCTGCAGGTGTGATTGGGTTTTGTATACTGAATCGTACAGTATATTTGATGTTTTCTGACAGCATTGTTTGTGTGTGTGTGCGTGTGTGTGTGCGTGCGTGGGTATGTTTGTGCGTGTCTGTGCGCGCGCGCATGTATCCGTGGTTGTTCAAGTGTGGTCATGCTTCGATTATTTGGGCATGTTTATTGTGTACATATGTAGGTGTATGGGCTAGTTTATATACTCAAAACCAAAAGAAACGGAAATTGGCACCCGGGCGATGACAAGTAGTCAAATTTCATGCATTCGGGTACAATAATAGCAATGATCGGGAAAGAACCATCGGACGATTGCAGGATGGAAACCGCCCAAGCGTCGTTGCACATGCACTGGGTTTGGCAGTTTCCACAATCTGTCGTTTGTGGGCTTTCAAGCCACTGGCAGCACCCTACAGCACGACCGTTGGGGAGGCCCCAGCATCATGATTTGGGGTGGAGTTGGCCTCAACCGACTCGTGGGCCCCATCGTCTTCCAGAACATCGGCCTTGGACGAGGAAATGCCTTGACAGCACAAGGCTGTGTGGACCAGGTGCTGAGGCCCCAAGTCGTGTCATACTTCCAGCAGCACAGCAACCTCACCTTTCAGCATGACAATGCCTGCCCACACGCGGCAAGGCTCGCCACGGCCTCCCTGCAGCAAAACAACGTTCAGGTGATGCTTTGGCCCTCCATGAGCCCAGACCTAAACCCAATCGAGCAACTATGGGACCATCTGCAGAGAGAGCTGAGCGCTGTCCAGCCGAGTGCGACAACAGCTAGCCAGCTGGAGCAGGCCTTCAGGCAGATCTACGCAAACATGCCAGTGGTGGTGGTGGTGGTGGTGGTGGTGGTGGTGGTGGTGGTGGTGGTGGTGGTGGTGGTGGTGGCGGTGGTGGCGGTGGTGGCGGCGGCGGTGGTGGTGGTGGTGAGCCGTCTGGTGCACTCCATGCCAGGTCCTTGTCGACGTCAATGGGGGACACACCCACTACTGACTTTGGACTCTCTATTCGGATGTTTGGGACATTCTGAACACTTTCTCAGCATGACAGATGAACACACATTGTGCGAAACCTCACTGTACAGACTTTCTCGAAAATTGATCGATTCCAGCCCGTTTGAATGAATGGATAAAATTAAAATTAAATCACGAACTCCCTCAGTATGCGTTTCTTTTTGCTTTTCAGTATATGTATATGCGTGCAGTTGTACGTGTCGCTTTTCACTAACCAGTCTCCTGGGTGTCAACAGATTAGGCGACATGAGTCGTCATGGTGACCACACGGCCATGGCTGGAAGATGCCCGCAGTGGTCAGCACAAGGGCGATTACTCTGCTGACACACTAAGTGGCCTGGCCTCTGTTTACGCGGGCAGAAACACCAGAAATCACAAAGGGCACCTGTGCAACCTGAGGGACGCCTTGGCACGAAGCTGTCGGTCATGTCTTCGAAGGAATGTACGAAGTACAGAAAAGAAACACCCCCAAGTACCGTAGCGCCACTTAATTTTAGCCTCTAACCAGAAGCTGAGGCGCTGTGAGGGATCGTGTGGTGCACCAAATATTCACGAGTACAGCTAAGCGTTTTTTCCCTGTGTGTCAACCCTTACGGCGCCTCAGCTTCCGGTAGGCTGATGTCAATAGCTTAACTTGCGGTACGCACTACGGATGATAAGGAATTTTTCATCATCATCATCATCATCATCATCATCATCATCATCATCATCATCATCATCATCATCATCCTTCTTCTCTGTTTCTTCTCTGTTTGTATTGTAAACACACACACAAGTATTTATAAAGTATTAGTACAGTAGGAGTATATTTCTTAGCAGTAAGACAGCGTGCCTGGTAGTGTAATTTAAAGTTAGGACCCATGAATTCTCCCATGCACACACATTTACACCCACGCACATGCAGTCGCAGGCAGAAATCGAGAGGAAGAAAGGGGTGCGTGGAGGTGGGGGTGGGGGTGGTGGTGGTGGTGAGGCAGGATAAGGAACAGAGAGCGAAGGAGAGGTATGTGCGAGCGGTCACGACAGAGGAGGGATGGAGGGTATATAAAAAAAAAAAAGAAAGAGATTTCGTCCGTTGTCTCGGTGACTCATCGACAGAACTGGAGAACCTGAGTCGTGGTAACAGCAAAACTAACGTGTCCCAACTGCTGTTTCGTGCAGAAAGCGCGCTGGATGCTGCACGTGCGCCACTGCAGACGCCTGCTGTCTATCCTGACCCTCGTTCTGTCAGGCGCGCTGCTGCTGCTGCTCTTCAAATCGGCCGGCCATGCCGCCGCACCAGCTTCTTTCCAACATCGCCAGGAACTCTCCACGGAAAACCCCGCTAAGAAAGGAGACCTTGCTGATGGTCAGGATGACAAACTTTCCTCCTTCCTGTTCGAGGCCCCTGGCGTTGCAAAAAATCCACCCGTTACCGATGAAAGTGGCGAAGAAAGAAAAAACCGCGATGGGGAGGAATGGACCGATGGCGGAAGATGGCGACAGTCGCCTGCGGACGACACCGGAGGTCGGAGTCACCGAAAGGCAGCCCACGCTGTGATCGCGGCAAGCAGCACTGGCGACGTTAGAGAATACTACGAAGACAACCCGCTGGCGGACTTGATCAGGCTGAGAAGCGAACAGCTTGAGAACGACAGCCGCGTGTTGGAGAAGCTGCGGGGGCTGCACGAAAGAAGCGAGGCGAACATGGGTGTTGGTCACAGGAGCGAGAATTCTTCCGATTACTTGATGCCTCCTTGCCAAGGTCCAGACATTCCCGATGTGCAGCCCAATCCTGTCTACGGGTTTGTGGTGAGGTCTAGACAGATATAAACGTGTAGATCACGGTGTGGACGGTAGTAAGTGCAGGGGAATGTTCGAAAGAGGAGGATATTATTAAGGTCCTTGTGGGTTATAGACAGTGCTCTGATCTTGTCCTTTTTCTCGTTTATTTAACCATTTTCAACAGGGTTTATAGGTTAGTTTGGTAGTAGTAACCAAATAAAACACCAAATAGAGCTTCGGATCATAGAACCAAACGTTCAAGCTAAAACTTTCTGACTCGAAATTTATCTTTGTGTGCAGTGAACATAGCATTGAATCCGTCACATATAATACAACTGTGGACACCCAACTCTTCCTTTAAAAGACGTTCTAGATCCGCTCTACATGTACACAGAATTTATGGACACACATGCTGAAAAAAGACATAATTTTGATACCATTTGCTAGGCAGCTACATAGGGATGACCTGAAACTGCGAAAAACGAAGAGTAAGAATGAAAGATTTGTCTCATGTGCTCGGATGTAGTTTGAGAGAACGGAAACAGAACAGAAAGAAACGGAAAGAAGTGCCGTTGACATAGATATTGCGTCTAGGAATACCTCGAGCAATATGTATTAATAATCCTAAGATTATTAATAATCCTAAGACTATTTATAAGGCGCTAAATCTGATAAAATAATTCATTAATATTTACAAGCGTGGTTTGGCAAACGACCAGTTTGTGTGTTTAAAGAGTGCTAGCGCAAACAAGTCTTGAAGACTGCAAAATGGTGAGGTTTATAGTGGGTTTCCAAAGCCAGGTCGGTTGAAGCATTTCAAATCTAGAAATCTGCATAGCAAAGGGGCGATGTATTTGGGTTGTTGTGAAATGTAACTGCTTGAAGTAGCATATGCACTAGTAGGGACTTTATTAATACCACCAGTGTGGCAGTAGGAAAGAAAGGAGGGAGAGGAGGAGGGGAGGATACTCTGTATTTTGTGTTCCCCGTAATTTAAAAACCCGTTTGACACATGTTCGTCTTGCCCATTTCTAGGGACCATTTCGGTACATGGCGAATTATAAAAATCCTTGCTGGATGGAGCCACGTCCCGCCGATGCTCCCAGAATCCGCTGTGTGCCCTACTATTACCTGGTGGGGGCACCCAAGGCTGGGACCACAGACCTGTACCGCCGACTGACCAGGCACTCTGAGGTCGTCATGCCACGATCCAAGGAAACCCGCTGGTTCGACAGGTATAGGTTTGACGGTGAGCACCTCTGGCATTTAATTCGTTTTTGTCCCCCGTCTCTTTCAACTGTTTCTGATTCTTCTTGTGTCTTTCAATTCATCTATAGATTTTTTTTCGTCTGTATTTAAATTTATTATGCTTTCCTGACGTGAATTGATATCGTAGGCCTATATATTCTGATTCTGTATTGTAATTCTTCATGTATGTAAAACTAGTTTAAATGACCTATTATAAGTATTTAGATTCGTCACTAGTTAGAATGCAGATGAACACTTTGAAAAATCTGCTTAACATAATTGAGTGAATTCTTAAGAGACACTTTCAACAAAAGACCCGTAGTACAAACTCCTTGTTCTCGCTATTTTTGTCTTTAGGTAAACCAAATTTTTCTTACTTCCTGAAGAATTTTGAGAATGCTTCAAGGGCAATCTACCGATCTCTTGAGAAGGGAAGCAACTTTCACAGACTAATAGTAGGTAAGTCAGAGCCATAAATTGATGTTTGACACGAGCCTGTTTGACACGAAGACAATCGGTAACTAATTATTTCGGAAAACCCAGGATAAATTGTATTTGAGGTTGTCCAGGGTGTCTGCCGTGAGATGGAGCTGTACTATAGCCACTACACCAATAGAACATTCTGCTGAATATTTTTTCTATAATGATACAGCAGTCATTTGCAAGACACAGACAGATGCATATTCTTTTCAAGTTTGCTTTCTGCTCATGAAAAGTGGTGCTGATAAAATCACGTTTTATGTGATTGTCTGTCTTAATTTTGACGTGACGGTAAAACGATGTTTGTTCTATCAACTGCGTGCCGTCTTGGACAGTGTATGAATGGCTCAATTGCTTTGAACAGAAATTCTTGCACCTTTTGGTGATTTCGAACTATAGGGGTGGGGACGGGGAAGAGCGGGGCGTGGGGATGAGGGATGTGTAGGCGATGTTGTATACTTCCTTGAGGTACCCCATTGTCCAGAGGTACCTTCTTGGAGGTTTTATTTTCTGCCCTTTGATTTTTTTCAACATAAATGATTTTGTTATTTGAATGAATAATTTTGGTGTGTATTTGTGTTTTGGGATCAGGCCAACATTGCAAACCACAAATAGTGTAGGAAGTAAGCAGGCTGTGTTCAGTGCTATAAATAGATTGCCGTTTCACGTAAGGTGAACCCTCCCAGCATTCAATGGTCTCTTCTCACAAGCGCAAATGTTCTCTACCCTTGCTTCTGTTATCATATGACATGGAATTGTTTGACGACGAAGATTATACTTATAGATAGTAGAGAGGCAGTGGTGTCCATTACAGTAACCGCTACAGTAAAGCATATCTGTATATGATGAACGGCTTCTTCATACTCTGTGTTAAAATAGTCTGACTATTAGGGGAAATAACTGCACAGTTTGCAGCCATATATCTTCTTAGTCATGCTGGATAACTCTTACTGGGCATAAGATGCCTGTCTTATACAGGCAGAGTAATTTGTATGAGAAAGGCAACTCCTGTGCAGGAAGGGCTATCCCGCATGACAAAGGGGAAGATGACCTCAAATCGCACAGTTATTTCCCCTAACGGTCAGACTATTAAGGAAGCTGTCCATCTTAGTAAGTAGTATATGATCTTTGCTGATTGCGAGCGTTGAGCCACACAACGTGACGAGCTTGTAGAGGTAACGACAGGAGCTTGTAGAGGTAACGACAGAAGGTTAACAACCGTGGGCGATGCCTCGGTCTCTCTAACGCATCCGTTTGGTGGCGCTGTCAGGCGATGGCTCTCCCTCCTACTTCTTCGACAACCGCCACTGGCCGCTGATACCGGGAAACGAGCGCTGCCGGGAGCCGCGTGTGACAGTGGCCAGTCACATCCACCACCTGTACCCCAAGGCCAAGATCATCTTGATTGTCAGGAACCCCGTGGACAGGTAGACATCCTGGTAGATGCTGCCTCGACAGCCGACGCCCGCTGCTTCTGCTCTTTTTGTCAGAGATGTAACACATACTCAGATGGTTTAGTGTCCATTCATCCTTCCCGCTTTGTGTCCTTCCCTCTTGTTACAAACGCTTTTTTTTACCTGGACTGTTTTGTGTTACACCTGTAACTTCCTGTTTCCCTCTTATACATTAGAAAGACCTTAGTTGTTATCTTTTTCGTTAATGTACACCTGTAACGGTCTGCGTAGGAAGGATTCACCCAAAGACTTGACCACGCATCTTTCTGGTGACAGGCTTTACTCAAGCTACCTGTACAACCATGCCAAGGTGGGCGCTGTCAGCAGTCACGCCTTTGACCAGTACGTGCGCCAAGCCATCAGCGTCTACAACGATTGCTTCAGTCAACACTCGCTCAGGTACTGCGCCAACAACGCCACCGTGTTCAGACAGGCCAAGGTGAGAATGGGAAGGATATCATCATCAGTTCCAGACACATGCAGCGGTCTTTGGCTTCTGACGTGCAGTAAAAACTCCCCTTTTTTCCCATACGCTTTGTCGCTAGACCCTGCACCCACAGACGGAAACTCTGATACAGCCACACACATGGACGCGCTAGAACACAAAGTCGCCAGCGCGGTGTTTCATATACATACTAAAATTTAAACAAAGGAGGGGGGAGAAGAGGATAGAGAGGGAAGCGAAGTAGTTATCCTTGCCTGTCGAAATGAGTGGACGTGCGGCGACCGTTTTGCTTTGTACCCAATCACAGCTAAGATTTCTTTTTTTCGAAAAGGAAACTTTTTTAACAATATAAATTACCTCAGATGCTATCATCTCGTGATCTCGTGATGCGTGGTCTGTGGGTAGAAGCTGCTGTTTTCGAGATGAAAGTTCTCCGTTCGAATCTGTGTTTTATTTTATTTTGGTGGCATTCATTTTTAAATTTAAGGGTATGGGGTATGAATTTTAATTAGACTTTGAGTTTTGTTGTAGGTGAGGGAAAGTGTTAGAGATTACCGAGGCTGAGGAAGTTGTCTGATCGTCTCCCTTTATCTCAGTACAAAACGGTTCCTTGCTTACGGAAACCGATTTTTTTCCCCCCACGACAAGTCTATATGGGTATCCCTGATGGCACCAACTGATGTCCGCCATTGACTTAAGCGACTTACATGTACAGTGGCCCTTTTTTGAAAACTTAAGCCGCTTCAGCCACGATTGATTTGCTTTCGGGTTTCTCAGTTTGTGAAAGTGTTTCTTGTGGAAAACATTTCTTGCAAAATATATAGCCACCACGGTCGGTCGACTTGGAACACCAGCTTTAGGCTGGTAGTGAAAGGGGTGTGTGTGTGTGTGTTTATGTCTTGACATCAGAACGGCCGTGGGAAAAGAAATTTCGCGTGCGGGGGGAAAAAAAGCAGCCATTGCATTACTTGTTGTGACTGATGTGAAATACTGCTCGCATAAGAAATTAGCGAAATAGTAACCATCTGTATTCGTTTAGTTAAAAAAGTTAAAATTTTCTGGCTTTTATTAGTAAGGTGTTCAATTTTTAATGCTTTCAGCTCCAACTGTTCAGACTTGAGAAATCTTACGCTGTGTACATACGGTAGTTTCTGTACAACATTAGCAATGGGCCGTTTGATGTTTCTTACAGGTTATGCTGGTAGTAAGCCTGTACATCGTGTTTGTTCGCGACTGGTTGACGCTGTTTCCAAGGGAGCAGATTCTTGTCCTGACAACAGAGAAATACCACGCGGACATGACGTCACAGCTACAGAGGGTGTTCCGGTTTCTAGACTTACGTGAGCATTGTGTTTTCTGCCTTTCCAGACTTGATCCGTGATCCGGGGTAGGGGAGGGGATGGGGTGTGTGTTAGGAGAGGTGTAGGGGTGGTTTGAGTATGGTTAGGGTTAGAGTGCAGGTACCAGCTTGTTTCTATTGAAACAAGTCGCTACCGCTAAAGTCGTGACATCACACAGTACACCGATCTGGTAGTGCTAGGATTCCTTTAGCTTGTTTTCCCGATGAAAAGCCCACGTAAAATACGGAGTCAATGGTTTATGTTCTAAGCAGAAAAGCGGGATCCGAACGCTCCTGCAACCAGACCCATAGCTGCCCCGTATACTGTAGCACCGCTTACAGCCGCTGAGAGGAAATTGAGGCGCTTTGGGGAATTTCATTAATGGGGGTGGGGGGATAAAACATTCCCAAGCGTGGTTAACCGTTTCCTTCTGCTTTATTCAGCCCTTGTGCCTCAGCGTCAGGTGAGTGGTGTCTGCGGTGCATGGGCGGTTTATCACTTGTGCTTGTAACATGCACTGGGTGTACGGGCCTTGCGGCCAATCTTGTGACCGTAAGGTCAGATATGAACACTGATATATGCAACCCAGCCCTGGATTTAGCACTGAATGTCTTTGTTATCTACAACTTTTCTGAAATGAAACGAAACAAATGACTGCTGCTTGGAGTAAAACGTAAAGTGACAACAGAGGAACTTAACCCCACGCAAAATATATAAAAAGAGCACATGTACTTTTCGGGGCATTGCCCCTGCATCAGGACGACACAAACGAATAACAACTAAAACTAGGTACTTAACTCAGAATTCGCCAAGGCCGCTTGAGAGGAAATTGCACACACTAGTTTTAGTTCTTATTCGTTTTTATTATTCGTTTGTGTCGTCCTGATGAAGGGATAATGCCCGAAACATAGACGTGTCTTTGTTATATATTTTGCTTGGTTAAGTCCCTTTGTTGTCAATTATAATTTTTTTCCGCCTACACATTAGCTTACCTCACCCCTCTGTGAAATCGACACACGCAGATGTTGTGCAAACTATTTTCCCGAAAACAAACCCTGACAATGAATAAAAGAGACTTGTGTAATCCAATTTCACTTTACATTATGCTTCCATATGGGCACTTCAGCTGTGCTTCTTTGAGTCATTTAAATCTGACGAAATGTTGGCGTGGTTGGTGGTGGTGGTGGTTATTTAGAGGGACAGTGCTTCCACCTTGCGGTGATTTCGCACTATGGGGGAATGGGGTGCTATTACTAAACTATACACTGAAAGAACCACCAGACTGACGGCTGCAGTAAGATGGTCAGTGCGGACAGGCAGTATAATGTGCGGGGAGATGGCCGAATGGAGTTTGCACAATGTTTAACTCCAGGAAATAGTCCTTGGCCACACCAGGATTCGAACCAGCAACATCCATCTGCTAGTCCGCAGCTCTCCCAACTGAGCTATCCAGGCCCCACCGCCACCACCACCACCACCACCACCACCACCACCACCACCACCACCACCGAAATGTTGGCGTCTGAGAGGAATAAAAATTATTTTCTTTAATTTATCACACAATTGTGGTGTTGATGACGAAGGGGAAGATTACAACGATGATGATGCAAAAGCAAAAGATTGGTGACTGTTATCAAATTAGTCTTAACCCCTCTAAACTCAGTTATAAAACGAACTTTAAGTGTTGCGTTTCGTAATACCATTTTGTGTCCTCAAATCTTTCAGGCACTCTGAATGACGAAGAGTTGAGCCAGATAGCTCAGGAAGAAGTGTCAAACAAGGGACAGCACTACGCGAAAGTTGGACCAATTTTAAATCACACTCGAAGCCTCCTTCAAGCTTTCTTCCGACCATTCAACGAAGAGTTAGCCAGCGTGATGAGCGACCCCGATCTTCTGTGGCTGTGACTTCTACATCCCCATCCGGTATCGCTGACCGTCTTTTTTAAACAAGCTCAGAAAACAAGAAGCCGTAATGGCCATGTCGCATCTTATGAATTCAGTTTTTCCACAAACGTTTTGTGACGTCCGCGGGAAAGGGGCAAAAAAGTATACATATCATTTTAGGTATCTTTAGTGTATTTGTGTGTTTCCATGTGTGTATGCGTGAGTGCGCGTGCGTCCAGTGAAAGTAATTCGACTTTATGTTGATTGTGAGTACCGAGACTGAAAGATGGCAACTGAGGAAATCTTATTCACCATAAATCCGTCCTCACACATAGCAAGAATATCGCAATTTACATATACTTTTTTTGGCAAGTTCCTTTCAGGCACAGGCTGGAGAAGGAATAGCATGACTCCTGATCTAGAATAATGTCCTCAGACTCTACAACGCATCAAAGCCACCAAAAACAAATTTCTAAACATATCCATTTACAGGTAAACAAATACCGACGACGTATTGAAAGCAACACAAACAAATTTGTGATAATGACCCTCAGGGACAAAAGGGCACTACATTCACTTGTGAGTGATCCGGAAATCCGAGAGAGAGTGGTGTGTGTGTGGGGTGGTGATGGGGGGGGGGGGGAAACGGGGTAAGCTGTCTGGTGAAAGTGAAATGCGTGTACAGAGCAGCATACTGCACAGCATTACGTTGATACAAGTAGCAGTCAGTTGTGTAAATTGTAAAAGAACTTGCAAATAAAATATTTCACAATGTCTGGTTATCTGTTTACGAACTTTGTTGTTTTGCATTCGGCTGCAACAAATTCAGTCTGCATCTGCGTATAGTGTGAGTGAGGAATTCACCTTCTCTCTCTCTCTCTCTTTCCCTCTTTCTCTGCCCTTCCTTTGTCAACACTGGCGTGTGCACGCGCGCACACAAAAAGAATGAGGTGAGGTGAGGAGGAGGAGGAGGGAGAGAGGATTTTCCTTAATGTTTATATCTTGGAACATCGTTCCAAACCATTAATTCTCCTTTTTCTGCCAAACTGTCACTTCGCATTGCTCGATACCCCCGTTCGTCCTTTTAAGCTTCTTTTTTGCGTTAAGCTAGGCAGTGGGGTGTGGGAGAGCGGGAAGGGAAGGGAGGCACGAGTCATCTGGATTGATCTGGCACGTGCGCCCCGTGTAACCGTAAACCTACTGCAGTACAAGGCCATTAATCCTCAGTCTTACCAATTCTAGTCGGAATTTATCTCCCTTGGGCTACAGCAGTCTGAGTATGTAAATCTCATTCGTTGTGTCAATTCACCGCTTTGAATCTCGAAACGGATTTCATTTCTGACATTTAGGTGTCTTTCAGCTGGCTAATAACATGAAAATATCCCAGAGAATTTCTCTGAAGTCCTTTTATTTGAGGGACGCGATCAGATTTGGGAGAACTTCACAGAAATGAGCTGTGTTTAGCCTTCCGCGTGATCTAATTGCACGTTTAATTCTGCTCGGACTCGCAATAGTGTGCTGGGAGAGAAATGGCCAGAATAATTAGCATTCTTAGAGTGGAGCTCTGCTCACAAGAGAACCACATTAGGTATGCAAGAGACGTTGGCTCAATGCTAATATATTTGTTTACACACGAATGTATGTAAGTTTGTAATACGTGTGTATGCATTTCAATTCTAAATGCTAGTAGGACAGCTGCTTATAAGTTTACTTTCTTGCTGGAGTTGTGTGCTTTTGATGTGGTTGTTTTTAACTCAGCCATAAAATGCACAGCCATGTTGATGCTTATGTAGGCCTGTGAACTTGATTTACGCTCACTCTGCTACATGATAATACGCACAAAACGTGTAAGGTAACATGAAATGTCTTTATTGAATGTACAAGACAGAGAGAGAGAAAAAGAGAATTGAGTGAGGGGAGGGAGGAGGGAGACGGCCACACTAACAGGCGGCCAGGTTGAGGTGCGTTGAATCTTTTGACTCCAGAAAGGAACCGAGAAAACTAAATTACTGGGTGCACGCTCTGCATGCGACGATCTCCGGGAGTCTCTTCCCAGACGCTATTGTCCGTCTCCGAGACCAAAGGTTCTCCAGTGCCGGACACGGGTCGCTGCACATCCATTTCAAAGGCGAGTTGGCTGCGCGCTCCATTTCCCCTTCGCGTCTCCCCTCTGTTTCCTCCTCCCCCTATCTGTTCTCGCTCCGCTAGGCGGCGCTGTCTGGAAGAAAAGGCCGACTAATGCCTGGACAACTTTGCGGGGCTTTATGCCGCAGAGGCCCTAATCTTTCTCCAGCCGCTGTGTGCGCTGTGTGGACTGACCGCCTCGTCCGACCCTCGGAAGAAAGGGGAGTGGGGGGGGGGGCGGAACAAGCTGAAGCATGGCAACACGCATGCGTAGTGGCCTGCCAAACTTTCGCCTGGCGCGCGCGGACCGCCGGGCAAAACGTTTCTGCGACCAACTTCCTCATTTCGGGGACAGACCTGGCGATTTATCACCAAGACGGTGCCCCGGTCCTCGTTGTCCCCGTCGCTTCATTTCCTTTCGGGTCGCTCTCCTCTCTTGCTTAGTCACGTGATCGCATGTAGGGCATGCTGTGCATTGGCTGCACTCCACGTTGTCGAAGCTTCGTTATTTAACACCAGTAACACCAGGCGAATGTTGTATTTTCGGTTAATATTTACAATATCTAAACCAACATTATAAACTGCTTCACGTCGCCTAAAAATACCCCGTGAAGCGAAGACATCGAAACAAAATACAAACGTCGCGAAGAAGTAGCGTTGGGCCTACCGTCTTCAACGGTACCACAGTTCCAAAATAAGTATGGTGCGCGGTGCTGTTTTTCAGATTTTAAAACCGTTTAAACAAAGTAGTTTAATTAAGGCAGGATACATCCTGCTCGTTTAAATCCACTCGCTTCAATACGTGCGACGAAGGATCGCGTTCTTGTAGCCAGTATTATTAATTTGTATTGCATGTAACGCGAAAGCTGCCTCTATACACAAAAGCAGTACTGCGGAAATGGTACAGAGGAAAGCTTGGAGCAAATTCACTTAGAGATGCAGCAAAAGCCACTGGAATCACAGCTGACCATAGAACCTCTCTTTGCGTTCCTCGCATCCTCAGAGCTCGCCTCCTGCGAACAACAGCTAATGGACGCACGCAAATACACGGCTGCTAGGAGTGATTTATCACGGCAGCGCGTGCACGCAAATTTTCATCCTTCTTCCCTCGCTCCTGCACCCTTTCAATACTCCTACTCGCGAGCAGGCGCAAGCGAACAGGCAGAACCACGCACGCACATACATCATCAAAGTACATCGGCACAACAGTTAACGCAACGATTATCGCGAGAAGCGCCGAGGTCTAGCGATGTTTCTAGCAATGTTCACGCATGCGCATTTGTAACTCTCAACACCGCGGAAGACTCTTTGCTGTCACATCAGTAATCAGCTATTGTGTGTCCGTCCTTGCAACAATATGAAAATGTAGGAATGCTTCATATTTCTGAAAAGATGAAGCTCTTAGTGTTGTGGTCTTGAGTTGAAATCATTTCATCGCATAAACTTTTTTTTGCCTGTCTGGCATTTTTTTTTCTTGTTCCTCTTTGTTGCTGTTGATCTACTTTCGAGCTATACAGCAAGACATCGTTTATTGTGCGGACTACACCTTCTTGCTATCATCAGCGAGGAGAAAATACTGCAGTAAAAGCCACTCACTGTCGCCTGCCGTAAGTTCAGGCCTTACAAAGGATGTCATAGAGCCCCAAGCCAGTCAGAAGCCAAGCTTCATTCCTGGCGTCGCTGGGATTAATCTTGTAGCAGGCCTTTTGTCAGCAGTGGTCTGCGGTACTCGTGGCAGGCATCTGACACACATTCTCAGCACTGGAGACACAGATTATCAGAACCACTGACGTAATTTATCAGGTAATGTTTGTCTCTTTCGCTGCAAGAAATCGGAATCCATAGTCATCTACGTTTACGTGCTCCTTGTACGGATGTGACTAATTACGGTCCCATCCTGTCGTTTGACTGCTGGTCTGAGGTCATAGATCCGAAACGCCAAGCGATGTCTTTTGTTATCGACGCCTTAATCGTCGTCCTGCTCGAGGTGGCCAGGCATGACGACAGTTTTATTCGCGACAAATTGTCCCCGGAGAGCGACGCTGCCTGCAGCCAATGGGCGCATTCGTCACTCGCGCCGTGCCTCTAATGGGCACGGACCCTGCGTCGGATTTACGGCTGCCACAAGAAAGACCGAAGGGACATAAATCCCGAATTTCTGCACAAGCAAGGGCCATCAAAGCGCTTCGTTCTGCCATAAACCAGAGTTGGCGTTCGGAGTTGGGCGATTTATCTTCGAAAGATAGTGCTCTTCTCCCAGCGTTCAGTGATCTAGCTTTCTCTTGCTTCGGTAATTTATGAACGGCTTCGACCTCCGCTGTTTGTAGGTCAATGTCAGCACAGCGTGGTCAGCTGTGGGCACTGAACGGACATGGCTGGAGATGGGAAGTCAACTGGCTATCGAAGCCAGTCGGTATGCGCCAGAGAGCTGCTCTCTGTAATTACGTAGGGCTAATGTGATTTACTGTGCACGCATCGGCCATGGAACCTTGCAGTCTTATCTCATACCGGACTTGATTCCTCAAGGAGACAAAGCAGCTCCATTGCGTTGGTAGAAATTAGAAAAACCGGCATGTGCACATTCAGAACACGCAACATCAGTCTTTCCTGGGAACCAATACGTGCAACTGTGCAACCTTTGATTGCGTCATGACGAGTCGCCCAGCGGAAATCTGCATGTCGTGATAGCTATCTCTTGAGTTGTCGTGACAGCTATCTTTTGGGGTTGTTTTCAACGGTTCGGCAGACGACTGCTTATAGTTAAAAAATCAGTTTCGTCTAAGTGGATTATCAATGCGAAGTAATTTAGCGTTAATGCTGTTAACATTAAAAAAAAACCCGCACAATCAACAAGAAATCAGCAAGTTAATTGTTAAAAACTGACAGATTTTTCTGTCTATCGAAAGCAAAAGAAACAAATTATTCAGAAAAAAATGTGTTTGTCTGTTGCAGCAAGAGTGTCCTCTTCATAAGCAGATTACAAGAAAATACTACAGTTATTTGTATTTCTGGCAGAAGTGCTGAATCGGGTAGAAAAAACGGTAGCAAAATCCTTTTAAAGGGTGACCTGTGAATGCCAAAGAACTAAAAGGTACCACGCATAAAAGTGCAGTCAATTTCGCCAGTTTCAATGGCTATGCTTGTTTTAACTTTTCTCTCCAGCTGTTCTTCCATTTCCCTATCCGTCATAGGTATGCACGAGACAGTTTAGCGTCCTGTGTTCCTCTGTCTTCGTGTCATGCATTTACAACGTATTCCGCATTCCGGGAACAGACGCTCATTTCGCTCGGGCTTCCAAAGCGCTCACCTACACTGGAGGTCTACAATGGCTTCCAATCAGATGGGGTGCGCCATATTTCTCTTTTCTTGTTCGAGCGCCGAGATGGAAATCCCGATCTCCTCATCAATGAGGGCTGTGGTGCACTGCAGGTCATCTGGGCTGGAGCTTGAGGGATTGCTCAGATCTCTGTCGCAAATCCTGAACAAGCTGGGATGCAGTTGTTTTTACATCCCTGGACGACATGTTCCCGCCCGCATCACGGCTTGGCTCCCAAATTGGTATCTCTGCCGGAATTGGCTTGCCCTTTCGAGTGGAGCCATTTCACCCTCTCCATTTAGTCCCGTTCGCTGCCGATGCATAAGTCCATGTTGAGCGCTGCTCTCTCTTTTTCTTTTTTCTTTCTTTCTTTTCCCCTCCTCTCTCTGGTTATCCATGCAGACCATTTGGTTATTTCACCCACGCGCCCTGTTCCACTAGAACTACCTTTTTCCATCTATCCATCCATCCAGTCCACCCTCTTATCCATCCATCCTTCCGATAGCCATCCACCCAGCCACCCAGCCAACCATCCAGGTACTCATTCCCTTACTCGCTTAGCTATCGTTAAGATGAAGCAAGGTTGGTTTTTTCTTACAAAGTACTTTCGATAAAGAGGTGCTAGTCCTTTTTTATTAAAAAAAATCAGGCATTGCGAGACAGCTTTTGGCAAACGCCGCACTTTGTTGTCGACTATATTGTAACAAATGATAACCATGCACTTTTCGTGCACAGAAACCAATACAAGCAACACATACAGTTTATCATTAATGTTACTTCCAATAATTGTACACATGACAACACTCAGTAAATCAGCATATTAGCCGAGAGCTAAGGCTGTCGGCCGACAATGGCTGGAAACGGTGTAAGGAGTTTGCAGACTGATTTGAACAAACTCACACGCCACACACACACACAGAGAGAGAGAGAGAGAGAGAGAGAGAGTTAAGAATTCACACAGGATGAGAAGATGGTATGAGAGAACACGTAGATGTGATGAGCCACTTAAATGGCCCGGGCGCGAGTCTGAAATTCCCACCGACTTGGGCCACGCAGGCATAGACCAGCTCTGATCCCGAGGAAGTTATGCTTGCGGACTTAAGCTTGAATTTATATATGAAAACAGAAGTCTTACCTAACATCAAACCCTAACCCTACCCCTAAGCCCCATCCCTCTTTAAAAAAACCATAAGCTAATAGGGGGTAGTGAGCCTGCGACTTTGAACTAAAAAAAAAAAAGCCAGACGTCTTTACCACTTCGCTACCGATCACCACTGATTAATTTCATCATTTAAACTACAAGAAGTGACGTTGTGTAGAGGTCATAGTTTGACCTATAATTATTTGTTATGGTTACCAGCGCAACGCACATGATACACCGCGCCTCCGTGCCCCAAGTCGGTGGAATTGCAAGCTCGCGGCCCGGATCTACTCTGCTTGCTTGCAGCGCCATATCTTGCTGCAGGTCATTCGAAAGCCCGGAGCAATGTAACGTCCCGTTCACACAGTCTGATTACGTTCAGTAAAAAAAAAAGTGTTGAAGATTTCTCCAACCGCCTGCAAAGGAAAAAAAACCCACCCAGATTTTATTTTAATTTTGTCCAAATTTGATAAGATCTTCTGTGCCGACACACATTTTTTGCTGTAAGCTTGCTGGGGGAAACGTGCTTGGGAAAATTTCTCGATTGCGGAAACTGGATGAAATCTTTGTTGCCGACGGTTGAATTAGCTGTTTTACCACTGTTTTCAGTTGACTGAGCTGAACCGATTGAGATGAGCATTAAATGTTGTCCCCAGGGTACAAGCCCTGGAGCTTCTAGCATCTTGCAGAAAGCCACCATTTTTTATAGGCGTGACACATGACATAAAATGATCCTATAAATTTGATCCTGCAGATTTATAAATTCATTAACAGATACCATGCTCGTATTTTTAAAATAAATCTCCTTTTTTTTAAACTGTGTAATTTGTCATAGAGCTATTAGTTTTCACTCAGTATATGCTTTCTGTTTGAAGCTCAGCATTTCTACTTTTTTGTTTAGATTTTGGATTTTGAGACTTTCAAGACGCCTGTAGACGTTATCAATACCAATCAGCTGTAAACTGCTGACGATAAGGATGTATGATGCCAGAAAGGGAGGAATAGTAACAAATATTATTCAGGTTAGCCATCAGAATAATAAAAATGTTGCAGAAGGCGCGTGGTGCTATCGACCGTCGGCTGAAGCTGTCGAGAGACAAGGTTCTTTTGCATTGGCAGCTATTCTTAATTCTCGCTCGAGTTAAAGTTTAATCAGCCACAATGAGACTGCACACAGAGGCCTGGCGACATATAGAATTCATTCCAATGAATCGTTCTCTCCCCAGACTTCTGCTAGGAGACATTCAGTCTGTAAATAGTTTATTATCTCAGCAGAGAAACAAATTCTGTGATCTGTACCTGCAACATTTTTCCTTCTCACGCAAATGCATGGGCTTTTTCAATTGTTCACAGTCTGTGTAGAAGCAGAGCGGACCGGCGAAGTCATGATTACTATTAAACTATTTTAGATAAATGGGTTTGGTTAATCGAACGGTAAATTCCCAAAGCTCAGTGCATACATAACTCCACTTCTTTGTTTTACTTTTTCCTTGTTTACTTCCTTTATTTATTTATTTATCACTTTATAATCGTGGGTCTTTCTATGTTGTGTGTTTTTATGTTTTGTAACCATCCGGAAGATGTACGTGTAACAGGCCCTAACTTTCTCCCCGTTGTTGGTCTTGTTTACCCATAAGTTCTCTTTGGCTCAGTTTCGTTGTGCACACCACGTATTTAATTATCACAGGTTACAGAGTGAGTTCACGTACGAAGCACGACGAGTTATCAGCTGCAAGTAGGACAGAGATCATTGACCCATTCGTTACACCGGTTCCTAATCCGCGCTGATCCTGGCACCGCAGGCAAACCATTGTGTTTCGCGTCAACGGTCATTGTATGTGATATCCGCTTATCGATGTCTCGCCACTCCATCTGCTGGGCGATAGTGGAACTGCTCGGCCGTAACTCCCCTGTCTGGTGCAAGTCCTCGGACAGTTACAGAGCGCTAGCCTGAAAGCACACACTGAACCTATCCCAAAACGGCGACGGTCTGTAGCTGGTAGACAATGGAGGACCAACGGCCCCTCGATGGCATGGCGATTTCTGGGCGCCAATTCCTGAACCTAGCGAAGGCCTAGTACTCAAAACGTGTGAACACGTGCGCTAAGGAAATACAACATAAAACCTCTATACTGACATGCCTTATAGTTACTGCTGAAATTTAGTGAGTTGCCACATAGGGATCAAGATTATTAGAAATGGCAACTTTCACGGCTAATGTACTTGTTTGACTTACGTTCGTGATTTCTTACGTCCATTTCTCCCCCCCCCCCCCACACACACACACTCTTTGTCCGCCCAAAAATCAATGTAGGGGTGAATCGTCCAGAAATATTTAACAGTCTTTAGCGCTCGTTGTTTGCATGTTTAACTATTTTTTATTCATGTATTAGTACCTCTCAATTTTAAACTCTTGCGTAGGTTTTGGTCAATTAGACTTCAATTCTTAATTGAGATTATTCTGCTCGAGTATTATTAGTTTCTAATAAATATTTCTGTTTGTAGTTTTTTGTTTGTTTTTGCCTGAATCCAAACTATTGCCCAGAGATATGAACCCACCTCGAAACGAGATGGTGACACCAAAAACTTGAACGATCCCTTGGGGTGAAATGTTGAGCACAAACATTTCCAGCCAGTCAGAAACCCCCGTGACAAGGAGATAACGCTATCAGAACCACTGGGGTTTCCTGGCCGTCGCTGCGGCCCAGCAGGCTGCTGCAGAGGGAAACTGAAGGATTAGCTGGATTAGGAGGTGTTAGAAATATCAGCTCCTTCGACTGTTGCCCTTCTGAAAGCCGACAAGTTCCCCACAGGAGAGCCTTACGCCTGGATACCCGTAATAAACTTAAGCCACAATATGGGTCAGAGTTTATATTGGTCACGAAAGGACTGTCACACAAATGACCTTACGAGTTTATGTTTGGGTTAGTGAGCAAAAATAATAAAAATACATTTCTGGACATGAACTTGGGATAGATGGACATTTTTGAGTAGTGGTTTATACACGTTTTTTTATAGTTTAGATTATCGAACGGGTATTGCACCTGTACTGAAAGTAGTGAAAGTGGTTGTGATGATTGTGGCATTTAGTGTCGTCACCACCACAACCACCACCACCGTCGTCGTCGGCGTCGTCGTCATCATCATTATCATCATCGTCGTCGTCGTCGTCATCATCATCATCATCACTGCAACCACCTCTAGACTTTTTCCGCAAGTCATCACCGTGTGCAGTAACAGTAACAGAAGGTAATGCCAAGATACCAGAAATGTTTCAGCAGCCAAGACGTCTTGAGCAAAGTGATGTTCTGCTGACTAAGAAGCTTGAAACTCCCTGTCGATGCTAATAACCCCAGATCTTTGCTGACAACCCGTACGGCAGTATAGCAAACATCGCTACCGTCTTTCTATTTCCAGTGTTCCGTACCGGGACGCGATTTGTCACATGACAAAAGGTCCTGGCAGAGCTATTGACCAGGTCTTTATATGGGAGGAAAGAAATATTTTTACGTGGCCTTTGGTAGGTCCGGGGTCCCCCGAGCGGGCGCAGTGTCTGGCCCCACGCCGGCCGCTGGGCTTTATGGCGGACTGATCGTCGAGACCAGTTGGCAAACGAGTTGGCAAGGGCTATCTCAGGCCCGGACGTCCACCACGAGTTCCAGCGAATCAATCAAAGACGGTGTCTGTGATGGGGTCGTTTATCTGCGCACTTTGGTCTGGACCACATTTTCTGTGGAGGGTGGGCGGTGGGGCGTTCGGAGGCGGTGGGATGGCCTCGAGACGGGCTTCGCCTCTCCAGCAGCGGGGTGGCTGCAAATTGCAGTGATGAGACGTTCCGCGCGCGAGGGTAGAATTGATGACTCCGGCAATGACGGTTTGGGAGGTCACAGTACGCCGACCACGTAACATTTCTCTCGCGGTCTGCTGGCAGCTGTTGTCGCTGTGCACGAAGAATGAGTGTTATAATACTCTCTTTGGAACTCCACGTCTGAGCTATTGGCTGTAGGAATAAAAAAGATGAGGCGAGAATAAAACCGTTAAACAGAACGTGACAAACAAGTATCAGACGACGCAAAGAAATAAAAAAATGAAAGGCAAGCAGGCAGGCAGGCAGACAGGCAGGAGGCAGGCTTCTCTGTTCTCATTTTTTTAATGAAGAGAAAGAATGCTGAATTTGCGAACGTGTGTCATAATTTATATGCAACGTTTTGACCGCATTGCGGCCAGCAAATCTGAGCTGTTGCATACACACCACGGTAGGCAAATTGGACATTGCCTCCTACCGGGATCGTCGATCTGAAGCCATGATCTAGAAAACCCAGCAAATTCCAGCTGTGACAAACGTCCCTGCTATGATTTAAGCAAGCAGTTCCCCCCCCCCCCAAAAAAAAAAAACTTTCGACAGTATTCATACTTTTATATTTGTACGAGTTATGTACTTAGACAATCTCTGCGATGGCAGCCTTTGTAAGTTAAACCATTCAGCCTCCACAAGCTTTCTCCTGGCAACGTACCCCGGAAGCCAAAGGAGGGGGACACGTTACTTACCTCCTAGGTCACGTGATATTAGACAAGGGGTGAAAGGAACCAGAAGCCGAGGTGAGGATCAGGTGTGAGACCCCGGCGCCGAGATCGAGGCTGCTCGTGCCGCTGCACAAAAGACAGCCGCCGACGGGTAGTGATGCCGAGAGACGATCTCATATGAAAATCGTGCCGCGACAACGTCCAGTGGTGACAAGATGTGGGAAGGTGGGGTTGGGGGGGGGGGTATCAGGAGGGATGGAATATATTGCAGCGAGCATTAGATACTGGCCGATTGAGCTATAGGATTCCCCTCTGCTATGGCTTGAGTTCTGAGAGACTTTCAATGCAGGTTTGCTTTGAAACAAGATCCTGTCAGCACATCAGAGCCGGGCAAACATCCGCCACTGTGCACTGTGCTATATGTGGACAGATAAAATCCGCCGGTTGTTCAACTTATTGCAGGAGCGGACAGTATGTGCACGTGAAAGAGCATCGGGAGAGAATTCTACAGCTCTTTATTTTTGTCTATGACGTCATTTCCTTTTTTTCTCCTTAAGCCTTTCATTTTTAATCATTTCGCACTATTTGTATTCCTGCCTCCAGTCAACACATTGTCTTTTTTAATAATGAAAAAAAGCCTATTGCTTTTATTAAAATGCGTCTTAGGATTATGAAAGCAAGTGATTTTTTTGTCTTTTCTTGGGATTTTATGTTACTTTTCAAATTTGCTTGCTAATCTCTTTGTTTGCTTCCTTCTATTCGCTGTAATTACAGAGGTACCGTATAGTATGGCTCCCCATAATAGAATCTCGTTGTGCTTTCACTTGATTAGTTAAAAATGCACGCCTTTTTGTTAATAAATGATTATAGAAAGGATAAAAGCGTCTAAAATTTATGATTTTCCATCTTCAGGATTTTTTAAAATCCTCTTACATTCACCGAAAGGAGGTATCGTTGGAAACCTGCAGGAAAAGCTTTCATCGCACAAGTGATAACATGCAGCGGTTTGGATGAGCACTCGTGAAGTCTTAACTTACATAAAAGTGCCCATATATTTAGAGGGTGAACGAGCCATACGAATGGAAAAGACGTGGGACCTTCTTCAGCTACATCGGCTGTTGGTACATTAGCACGGAGCCATCCTGCCTGCCTGAGTGCCTGTTCCCATCAGTTTTGAAGTGTACACTTCCCAGAGCCTTGCACCATTTTGAAGAAAATATGCAGATGACCTTATGGGTTCTTATGTTCAACCTGCAGCTGTGCGAAATATATTATAGAGGACAGGCTTTATAACGTAGAAAAATGTTTAAGCTATTTTCTTTTATATAATTTACGTTATTATTTAAATGTTTTGATGGTGAATAATGTGACCTGGAAGTCAAAATCTGCAATGGCGGAGCTCATTATTGCGTCCTCTTTCCCCCTCCCCAGTCCCCTCATACACTTCACGTCTACTCCCATACAACCAACCAACCAACCAACCTGCCTGCCTATACCTACCTACCTACCTACCTACCTACCTGCCTGCCTACCTATTTGTCGGCTTGCCTACGAATTTCTCTTAAGTCCTCCACTGCCCTACCGAGATCAATCAGTGATGGTCAGGCCAGTGAATGTTGTCTTATAAAGGATATTCTTCCCACGTACTTTACGATTGAAAGGCAAGCAATTTCGGGTGGCACAAAACAAATAAGTTTAATTTGAAACAAGCCAGTGACAGTTTAATATAACAGATTACAGCTCCATGATATATATATATATTGCTGCCGACCGCTGGAATGGTTTCTTACTAATTTTTCGCACAACTTACTCGAGTGGGCGTATAGAGCGCATGAAGGAGGACAATGCAGTAAGTATACTGTGCACCCAGCGACTACTGACATGAGAGCTGCTGCAGACACCATGCTGCTAGGCAACTAAGAAGCCATGTGACAAAGCGCAATGGGGAGAAAAATAAAAAGCAAAATACCATAAACCCGGTCGGAAAAGATTGCATCAAAACAGCAAAGGAGATGATGACAACAACAGTCAACTTAACGTCCCTCGGTGTCTCTCGGCACTGGGGCGGCTAAAACGAACTTAATTCAGACCGCACTCTTGAAACCCCTCCGGGAGCCCAGGAGCTGAAGTCTAAGTGTCTGAAGACGGCAGAGGGATGTAAAAGTTGAAGGAGGCAACTCCCATCACTGAAGTGCGCTCTCGAACAAGCTCGGCCATTGACAAGCGAGCAGGATGCACAGCTCGCGCCATGGCTGCGTTGGATGGCTTCAATCAGGATCAAGATGTGTCCACGACAATCTGGGAAAATGTCGCAGGCTTTAAACACTTCCGTGCTTGACAATATCAGCGGGTCGATCGCTGTCCGTAGCGATGCTGTGAGTCATGGACCGCCACGCAGGCTGGGGATCTAGGTTTGTAGAAATTACGAGCATACCTGAATTCAGATTCCTTAGAAGGTATTCCACGTAATCGACTGTAATGGGTGTCGCGGTTTTTCTCTGTCGTGTCTAGGGTATGGCGCTTTATGTGTTTTACTACTCTGCTCGTTCGACTCGAGTTATCACAACATAAAAATGTGTCAAGAAGGGGGAAACTAACACTGCAATCACTACCTAATTTCCTCAATTTCTAACCGGCTCAAGCCCCCACCCCCTTGCTTGTCACGCGCACAACTTAACAAAAGCAGGCAACGATAATACACTACTCTATTTATTTACAGTTACTCCAGAATATTTCACTACACAATGAATGATGCTCCACTATACATCTACTGGTATACGTAGAACAATCACTCGCACTCTCATACGTTCATCCCAGCGCTATCCGTATCTACACACACACGTTATTGACCGGGTTATGAATCAACTACAGTACCGATACTTCACTTCGGTAAACACAAGGAAACACTGTATCCTTTCTGAACTAAGCCTCTCTGAATATGACGTCGCGCCGACGTCTTAACACCAATAAGATCGACCGAACGATCACACAAGAACAAACCGATAAATCAACCCGTATGATTTACTACCGTCTAAGTTTGTCTAACTTATCTTCGAGCTACGGTCGTGTCCTACACTGTACGTAAACTCACATTCACGATGCTGGATAGGAATACCGCAGACGCCACGTCTCTCAGCTCCACCATCCCAACACCGGTCCGAAATGCACTACTGGTTCGCTATCCACGTCGCGGTTAATGGCTGTACTCGTAGATCCGACCTCGCTGTTCGACACTTGGCGCTCAGCATACGACTTTTGCAAACGGCATTTCACGTTTCGGCCCTGAACATTTGCGGTCGGTTGCCTATATAGCCCTGCGCGCGGACTTGCAAGCGCGCACTACCCGTTCGGGGTGGTGGTCTGTAGCCCGTGGAGGGTGGTTCGCCCCCACCTCGCACTCAGCCGGCTACCTTCCCCCCTACACCGCGTTCTCCAGCTGTTTTGGCGAGCCAATCGGGTCGCCCGTAACAGTTTGTTCTACCCCCTGATTGGTTAGGGCAACTAGACGCCTGAAACTCGCAACAATGGGTTAGCAAGTAAGCTCGATATGACATAAGACGGAAGACGCTAAAGACAGGCGAACAGACTGAAAGACACAGGGATACAGACAGAAGAGATATAGAGGAGGAAGAGAGGGAGAGGGGAGAAATAGAGAGAGAGAGAGAGAGAGAGAGGATGGACAGAAAGAATGTCACATGTCACCCTAGGCTATTACCTGTCACTCCTAGGTAAGCCTTTTAGCTCCTCCCTTTGTAAGCTAGTAGGGGGAAGATACGTCATCACCAGGCTGACCGCTCCACCCACAATCGACACCTGGGTGTACGGGCATTGGCCAGGTTAATCATTCTGCTCTCCCTAGTCTGGCTAGAACCGGTTTACTTGAGGGTAGTGCGTCAGAACGCTTACTACATAAGGAGGAAAAAAATGTTAGATCGATGACACAGAGAGAGCGCCAAGAGTACCGACACAGAATACAGAGAGGGACGTGCACCTAAGAAGAGACCCAGTGAAGCGACCACGTGCTAGCCTACGGACCT
>SMGT01012340.1:12672-23152 GCA_004794575.1 Lanistes nyassanus
GGGGGGGGGTATACACGTCACTGGGTGGTTTCCCTGTTGCCTTACCTATGCTCGCGCTTTGCTTTGCTTTTACTTGTGGGTCGGTGACTCACTGCTGTGTTTTTGTTCATTCCCCTGGTTTAGCGCTAGTTGTCTTTGCCTTTTTGGTTTTTGTATTTGTTACGCCTAGCCATGCCACATGAGTCTCTCCCTACTTCCAGTTTGGACAGGAGTACACACTGGGTTCGTTTGGACAACCATCGTTCTGGTGATCGTTGGCACTCACCTGCAGCCATGGTCACTTCCGTTGATGTTGATGATTCACCGCCGCGCACCGTGACTTCGCTGCTGGTTCTGCTGCCTGGCCTCCTTGGCATCAGTTTCATCAACTTCCGGGCGCTCCGCTTTGTCTTCATGCTCCCAGCTGGTGCTGGTGGTCGGCCCCAAATGGCATCCAGCACTCTGTGCCCGTCATTTGGCCTTCTGCTTCTCCGGCTTTGTTGACCACCCGTTGCGGTGACAAGAGTAGCGCAGTGGCTACTCTAGTGGGATCCGCTGGGGAGGGATGGCCAGTGGTTCTTCCAGATCTGGTTTGCTGTTCCTATGGTCTCACGCCGATGGGGATGGACATTTTCTCGCATGCTCCCCTCCACACAGGCTGATCATTTAGAGATGGCACTTCGGGATGTATTGGACATGTCCAGTGTGATGGACTCCTTGCTGGCTGGTTTTCTGGCTTGAGAAAGTCAGGGTGACCTAGCCAGTGAGCTGTGTACACAGGTGGCGCATGGTGTGCGGATGCGTGGAGGGGGCTTACCAGCGTTGCCTTGGTTGGAATATTTTTTTGGAAGGTGCGGTTAGGGATCACTAACTGAGAATTTGGCACTTTGAGTCAGGGTAAGTATTGCTAAAGAAACACAAATTTAGAGCAAGAAATTTGTATTTTTTAAAAATTTTGAATTATACAGAAAACTTTGTAAGTAAGGATAGAAGTAAACTATTGAAAGTGCCTTCCAGCATTTTGATTTGATCTCTTGGAAGTGGAGTTGCTATCTGAAGTCCGTCTGGACCTTGTGAATGTGGATTTATTTTTCACATCAAAAGTGATCATTGACAGTTATGTTTTCTTGCAGGAATTTGTGTCTCGAGTACCAGAGCAAACACCACTTCTCCTTCAGTTCTGCTTGGACAACACTAGTTTGGCGGAAGTTGTATCTCCTCACTTTGTGCCAAACAATGCGCCGGAGAACTTTGTGCCGATGTACGAGCAGCTGATCACCGTGCTGCAGCAACAAAACCTGTCTCTGGTCTTCACACTTTTGACAAAGGCAAGGGTCTCCAGCGCTGGTTATCTTTGTCTGTCTGGCTGTCATCTTTTTTTAACATCACCTCTGCCATTAATGCAGCTTTCAGCAGAATTGTCTGCACTGTGTTGCTCATCTTGGTGTCAGCATTGTGTTGCTCAACTTGGTGTCAGCATTGTGTTGCTCAACTTGGTGTCAGCATTGTGTTGCTCAACTTGGTGTCAGCATTGTGTTGCTCAACTTGGTGTCTGCATTGTGTTGCTCAACTTGGTGTCTGCATTGTTGTCATCATTGCCACCGCTATAAAGCTGCTCATTTTTGGAGTTGTTTGTGGATTCAGATTTCGTCTCCAGAACATGTTAAACATGTAAAATTTAATTTTAAACAAGGGAACTGGACCAAGCTAGAAAAGGACAAAGACCAAGACAATCTACATGTTTCGGGGCACTACCCTTTCATCAGGACGATACAAAAATGAAAAAGAAAGAGAAAGACTTAGCTGCAGTAGATGTGGCGCTTGGGCCGCATAGCAGGAGAATGCTGAAGGAGAATTTTTGTCGTCCTGATGAAGGGGTAGTGCCCCGAAACATGTAGATTGTCTTCATCTTTGTCCTGTTCTAGCTTGGTCCAGTTCCCTTGTTTTAAATTTAATTTGGACTTTCCTCCAAGCGGCAGTCACTTGTTTTTCTTTTATATGTTAAACATGTAGTTAAAAGTACTTCACATGGAAGCTTTCTGTGCTTGAGTTTTAAAACTCAGAAGTGTTATATCTTCAGATTTGGTTCCTTTTTTTTCAGTGTGGTTTTATTGTTTGTTTTGTCTTTGATCCTTGGGGATGTTATGTTTTAGTTTGACGTTTGGGCTTGGCTGGAAGAGTATCACCCAAATGCTGCCGACAAAAAGCGGTTCCTAGAAGTTCTAGGATCGGCACTTATGTCCTGTGGGGCAGAGCCAAGCGCTGGGACCAAGCTTGTTTTTGATGTAAGTGCTTAAATATTTTGTACTGACACAGGATGAACCAGAATAATATTCTTGCAGTCCACTTACTGCATGCTGGCATCATTTGGATTCGTCACTGCTTTCAAAGAAATAGTTTAAAAGTTGAGACAAAATGCATAATTCTATCGGGCCACCACAAAATCAGTCGTAAGTTGTAAATTGGATATGTGTGATTGAATGTATTTTTTTAATTCTACAGTGTTTCCTGATCATAAGATACAAGAACCTCTATCCTAGTTCATTGAGAAAAATATGCCCTGTTGAAGATCACCATATGAAATTAAGCCATTTTGAGAAAACAGGCTTCAAAGTTTCAGAATACTGTAGTAGACTATTTCCGTAGCAACAGGAGTCAATTTCTTCCCAGTCTTCACAAAATTGGACAGAGAGGTATTACTCCTCAAAATAAATCCCCAGATAATATGAATATGTCAGATTTTAATATAATAAAGGGATAAGGTACCATGAGAGGACAAAACAGTGTCTGAGAAGCTTGTACACACATTCAAATGATTCTCATGAGACAAGAAGAGAACATTCTCAAACCATTGTTAATTGATCTCCTAATAAGAAGGAAGATGCACAGAAAATGCTTAGTTCCTAAGTATTTCTTTGACCTATATGTGGGTAACATACACAATGCCTCCCTCTGCTGGTCTAGGCTCTTTGATCTCCTTGCAGCCAGTTCTGTGTCCATGCTCAAGCAATCGTGGCTCTGTCATCTGGTCACTCAAGCTAATGTCACATGAGAAACATGAAATGTTGTTTTGTCAATGATTTTGCGAATCAGTTTTGCTTCTTGCCATGTAAAATCTTCTTTGCATGCTATGTAGCAAGATCCTATCGAAGCAGGCGGTCCAAAAATACACTAATACATGAATACAGCAAAACAGTTCACTAGCGGTCACACTTTAGCTACCAAGATCCACAAGTTGTTCACCTTTTTCACAACTGTCGAGATCACTGACCTACATTTACATATCTATTCACTGGATGGGATGCATGCATTTAACTCTTTGGCCCCTATACCGCCGGTTAACCGGCGGCGGCGTAAATGAGCTTAGAGGACGCGGTGTCGACAAACTTACGACGAATTCAAAACTTTGCAGCGACGCATTTAATGGTGTAAGGGAGGTAAACCTTATATTATTGTGAAGCTCTTTCGTCGGTTGTTTCCCCTGCACTGTCTAAATGAGTTTCGGAAACAGTTTCGGCTTGCCAAACAAGGTTTAGTGTAGTGACCCTTCAGGTCTACTTCCGTCGTTCACACTGGATCTACGGGTTTAATTTGTTGTGTTTTGTTTTGTGTGTAAAAAGTGACTGTATTTGGGACCAAATAGTAAGTAGTATTTAATATTTTCAACTAAAAAGTATTGTTTCCATTGTGTTGCCGAAGAATAGATCTTTCTAAATATGTAAAATATATTGCTGTGAGTGTGGTAGTTTTTAAGCGGTAATTTTTTTTAAACGTTAAATCTATGCGGCCTCTATGCGGCCTCTGAGGTTGCTAGCCCTGCGGGTCCCTACGGGGCCAAAGAGTTAATTATGAAGCCCACTGCACTTTCTTCACTTTGCTGAGTTGGATAAAGTTTTGTCTAATATCCCAAGTAGCTTCATAGGATTGAAATATTTTGATGAAAATAAACTTATTAACTCCAACAAAGATACTGGCAGAGCTCAACCTAACCATATGCAGACGCCTGCGACCAAGGGAGCTTACCGTACCCAAACACATAGCAAAGAGAGGGCCGAAAGAAAGGAACGTGGCAGATCCTTTCTTTCGGTCCTCTCTTTCGGCCCTCTCGTTTGGCCCTCTCTTTGCAACGTGTTTGGGTATGGTAAGCTCCCTTGGGCACACACGTCTGCATACGGCTATGTTTGAGCGCTGCCAGTACCTTTGTTGGAGTTATCTTTCGATAATTTAAGCGCTCTGTCCTCATTTGTTCTTTATTAATTGAAAATAAACTTATTTTCAATTGATTATTGAGCGAATCACTGCGAATCATGAGTGCACAAATCAGTTGTGCATGCCATGTCACACAAGAAACAAAAGCTGCATTGAATCATCGTGAGTTTGGTTTTGCTTCAATTTCAATTACATCCATGTGACATTGGCTTCATACACCTCCATGTCTGCTTGTCCTCGTGTCTCGTCTACATAAACAGGAATGAGTGGTTCATCATCGTCCCTGGGACTACTGTTTTTAGGGATGTCAGTTTTGCTGTTTTGCTTTGTCATCCCAATCAAAAAGACATTTATTCCACTATGTTCACATGGGAGATTCTGAAAAAATGCATAGCTGTCTGGCTGTTGATGAATGAGCTCTCTTGTTTTCAGGTGTATGTTGGCCATCTACGGTGTGTCTTGAGACAACAGTTTCCAAACAGCCTCTCCTCCATCCTGCTGTTACTTCTGGAAGGTGTGAATAGATGATAAATGATGGTGGTGGTTGGACGACGATGACAGATTTTGATAATCAGAAATTGTGCTGATAGACCACAATGCCTAGATATTGGAATGCTAAATGTTTCCCTAATCAGAAGCACACTTGTTAAATCTCTCCCATTTTGAACACTATCAGCTTACTATGGTTAAGTTCCCTGTCAAATCCAGGACGTCTTTTGAAGGGAGTAACCCTCAAGAAGACATATTCTGGAATAACCACACAGCATTGTTGATGCAGGGTCCAGCAGCGAGGCTCTGCACACCAGCTGCTGGGAGATGTTTCTGATGGAGTGCTGTAACCCACAGTCGGGGCCTGAGACCCGCCCTGTCATGCAGGCCTACAGTAGGGAGGAAGTAGAGAGGTGCAGCAACGTTCCCATGTCAATACAGCAGGTAGAGAAACTTTTTTTTTTGTGCTGGCAAGTTGTCATCGTCTTTTTCCTTTTTTAAATGTTTCTTCTTCTTCTCTGCATCTCTTCATCTTTTTTCTCCTCATTCTTCAGCTTTTGCATCCTTGTGTTTATTCTTTATTTTTCTCTCTCCCTGTTCTATTTCCAATGCATGCATGAATACACAGCACTGCTATTACCACTTTTTTTCATCTGCAAAATGTAAAAGGCATGTGAAAGAGAGAGCGAGTGAGGATTCCTGTGAGGTCACACTGGTTCCTGTGCTACGGGGTCCTCACAACACTTAACTGCTTACATGTTCATCAACAGCTACAAGAGCTGCTGGAGTGGTTGGGAGGATATTTCATGCATCAGCGCACGACACAACAGCAGGTGCTGAACTTCGGCATGTACCCACGCTGGAGTCGCTATGTTCCGTATCTCTCTTCATTTATGGGTCTCCTGTCTAGAAGCTTTGTGACCAAGGTGATGGTCAATCTACAAGAGTGGAGTCCATATCCAGGTGAGGTGGGAGTTCAAGAGGTGAAGAACATCTACAGGGATGGGCAAGTTCCAAAGTTGTAATTAGGCTGACAGGGTAGTGACAGTTCAAATTTACTGGCCCCTGAAATGTTCATGAGCTGAGATATTTTTTTCCTTTATGTTATGACTACAGCAGTCAGCAAAAATTTTGATAGTGTGCTGGGCTGGCGACTTGTGATTTTTAACGGAGTGGCATGATTTCTAGTGTCAGTGGGGCCACTGAACTACCATATTTCACCGCACCTGATCTACAGTCTTTTGATGTCTTTGTCTAGTGTTCTTACCTCTTATGATGGAACAGAGAGCTTTTTTTCCATTTTTCAAACCTTGGAATCAACAATTCCGGAACAAACCAGTTGTCCTTTGAAAAGACTACTTTTGTTCTCAGAAGTGTTACAGTTATAAAACAACAAATTGATTGGAGAGATTGTCTTTGAGTGTTGTGATGAAATCCATCATCATAAAAGTCTACCTGATATAAGAAATTTATATCTGTCTTTCTGTTTGTTCTGAAGCCACATCTTTTCTGTAGCTCTACAGAAGACTAGTTTCACATACGTTTTTTAAAAACTTATTTAACACTCCTTCTTTAAAATAATTGTATCTTTTCCCAGCTGCCGTCCAGGGCTGGTTGGGAAGGGTCTGTGTTGTGTCCCCTGACTGGTATTTGTAAGATTCATGGAGTCAATGGGCCTTTCAGCCACTGTCAATAATAGAAGTGTTGTCATGAATGCTAATGCAGCCTATCATTGGTCCTAAATCCTACTGTCAGTGCGTTCATTCTTATTAGCTTGCAAGTGACAAAGTATTGAAAACGGCTCATTTTTAACTTCACTGTTTGACCCTTTGTAGCCATGCGGTTGATGTGGGAAAAGCAGGTGGTCCTGTGGCGTGTGTGGCTAGAGCCAGTGTCAGTGTCGCCTGTTCCTGCTGGGATGATTGGCCCCAGAGACACAGTCTTGCAGCCGTGGACTGAAGCGGACAGCACTGTGGCCATGACCATGGTGGAAGAGTTTAAATCGGCTGTGGTCTTCATGCACACGAAGCTAGAGGGTGGGTTCCTCACTTTGTGGGGGTTTTTTCCATCATAATTGTGTGAATCCATGATTACAGAACAGAAAACCTGGGATTGTTGTTGTTAAGCAAAATAGATTTTGATGTGGTTCAGAGCTACTGCGCTGATGATTTAAGAATAATGTTTATTGTTCAGGTTAATATTTGATCGTTTGTTTAAAAGGTCTCGCTCATTATGCCAACATAGTATTACGAATATCTACTTAAATTGGTGAACGTTAATGTTTTTTTTTTCTACTTGTGTGCTGTCACTTGGATGGTACACTTTCACAGTATCTGTCGGCTTTTCTTTCTACCTGCCATTCTGCTAGGCAACTCAGGTCCTCCTCCGGAAAAATTCTTACAGTCCCGAAACAAACCTCAGAGCTTTTGGTCAGAGTTGTCTTAGTTTTGCTGCCACTCATGTCTGGAACTCACTGGCTACTAAACTTAGGAATGCCCCTTTTGCTTGCTACATTTAAAGCACAGCTCAAAGCCTATCTTTTTCATCTCGTCTTCCACTGATTTCACTGAGCTTGTTGGTAACACTGATCCATGCTGTGAGAGAGAGAGAGAGTGAGTGAGTGAGTGAGTGAGTGAGTGAGGTTGGTCGACCCTGTGGTGCATCTTGGTGCATTTGCATGTTATGTGCTGTTTATTTGCATTGTGGTTGTTTGTGTAAAGCTTGTTGAGCCCTATGGGGAAACTGCACCATACAGGAAAACTTTATTATTTGTAAAAGAAAAACTGGTGACTGCCGCTTGGAGGAAAATCCAAATTAAATTTAAAACAAGGGAACTGGACCAAGCTAGAACAGGACAAAGATGAAGACAATCTACATGTTTTGGAGCACTACCCTTCATCAGGACAACACAAAAACGACGTTCTGATGAAGGGGTAATGCCCCGAAACATGTAGATTGTCTTCTTCTTTGTCCTGTTCTAGCTTGGTCCAGTTCTCTGGTTTTAAATTTGTATTATTTTACCAAATACTTATGCCAGGCTATTGCTCAATGAGAGGTATGTATTTAAACGGATAAGGGTAAGGTGTTTGCATAGACGGACAAGATCTGCTTAAATGAGCCATAGTGTTTGTTGTGAGTACCTGATGATTTCTTGAGATGGGTCTCAATGTGGCCTGCAATGCCATCTAACAGAGGCAGCACCTGAGATCAGCAACACGGTTCTGTCTCTCCTGCTGATGCACTACATGACCTCCCTGTCCCATCAGACCACCCCGCCCTACGTCAGCCAAGTCTTCATAGGAGTCTTCTCAGAATTGCCTTGGGAACAGATGAAGCCAGACCCACAGCTTCTTGAAACTATGGCACAGGTAACTGAGGTTATTGAGCTGTAGTCGGATGAATATGGTTTTTGTAAATATTATCACTTTTTTGGGGTTAAAAAGAAATAACGCTAGCATCTTCGGATTAAAAAAAAATTATCGAGTGTTAGAACTGCTGATGATACAAAGGATTGAGATGTTACAAAGTATTGCCTGACCCCTGTGTTATTTGAAACTTTCAGGTTGCTAACAGTTAGTGGTTGTCACCTGGATGGTAAGAAATGTAGGTTGTGGGTTGAGATTGCAGTTCAGCCATGCACATTTCTTCTGAATCGGGCACAGAACCTTCAAGAAGCCTTAGCTGGCAAAGACAACACCAATCTTTCTCTCTGAATCTGTTCTTATTTCCTGTTGTTGTTGGTTTTTTTCCCTGACACTCCTTCAGCTCACAGTACCATGATGTTAGCATATTGTTGATGGCTGTTATCAGCCCTCCCCCTTTTTTCCCCCCATTGTGCATGCTTCTGCCATCTTTCCTGTTTGCTGAGCCCATGTTGTGTATATTGTTTTCCTCAGCTGAAGGAGAAGTGTGCTGCATGCTGCTTCCAGCTGCTGGGTCATGTGATACCAAAAGTAAAATGGCCGCAGGTGTTTGCATACTTCAAGGCTTATCACGACCCTCAAGCATCAAGACAAATCCAAGCATCTCTTCTGGTCCTTCTTATTCAGTGTTATGGCGACAGTACTATTCTAGAGGTGAGACCTTACAGACTTCATGATGTCACTAACATATTATTTGTAAACTTGAAACAATTATGTATAAGCAGTTTTTGTGTATGTGTTCACCATGTAGATAATGTATGTGTTTGGATATATTAGAGTCTGTCTGGAAGTCTGTACGATCCAGGCTCATGACATTGTGACATAAACATCTAAAAGATTAAATCATAGAATAGGCTTTCATTGATGTTTACATCAAATGTCAAGTACCAAAAAGCTTTTGAGCAATGATTTATTATAATTTTAAAAAAGGGTTAACTGTGACCGGTTTCTATGAAACTTTCTCAACACTTTTGGGCAAGATTGGGGAAGATCAGTGGATACAAGTGGTGCAATGAATTCAAGCGGGGCAGAAAGGGCTTAGAAGATGACACGGTCCTGGTCAGCCTGTTGGTGCTGTTACCCCTGAGAACATCGCTGCTGTAGAGAAACTGATTAGAGAAGATCCATGTCACATCCCACTCCCTGTCACCGCCGCAGTCAAACTAATGGGTAGGGGCGTGTCCTTCCTACCAACACTCGTACAAAACACAACACAAGACCAGCAGAGAAAATCAACGAGGCCCCAGCCAGGGTATAATTTCTTAAACTCTCCGGGTTTACCAAAATTCTCTAAATTAATAGAATTCACTCACTTCAATTACTATAGTCACAAGCAGAACAAATGTCAAGAACCCGATCCGAGACCCAGATCGGCCAACACTCTGCAATCTCACTACACACAGGTAAATTTTACAAAATTCTTAAACTTCCTAGGTAACTCTAGCAGTAATTGCATCTACACTCATTTCTCCAGCAATCACACCCACCATTCGCACAACAGCATATAGAACATAACTCCCTTTCAACCCTTTCACCAGTTCCACTGTTACTAATAACTTCAAGACATTACACCTCAGACCATACCAAAGATTATCGCACCTTTCACTTCTTTCAATCTCCAGGTTTCGTTACTAATAAAGTCCAAAATGTTTATATATCACTCAGTTCTACAGTCACTGATAACTTCGTGTCATAACAGTCTGACTTCGTGTCATAACAGTGTGACTTCCTTCAATCTCCAAGTTTCGTTACTAATAAAGTCCTAAATGTTTATATTTCTCTCAATTTCACAGTCACTGATAACTTCGTGTCATAACAGTGTGACTTCCTTCAATCTCCAAGTTTCGTTACTAATAAAGTCCCAAATGTTTATATTTCTCTCGATTTCACAGTCACTGATGGCTTTGTGTCATAACAGTCTGTACCCTGCTTTCACGAAGATTGGGGTTAACGACATAAGACCGAAAAATGCGTACGTTACCGCTTTCCGAATGATCTACAAAATAAAGAATCTCTGCGCAGCAAGTTATAGCTGCCCAGGCTGCTGACGCATAGCGCCACAGAGACTCGTGGTCGAACCAAGATGGAGCCGGTAGACGAACATGTCAAATCCTCGACGTGTGAACTCCAAAGCGCTCCTTCAGCGTGAAAACTCACGAAGATATCAGCAATACTCCAAGTGAGGGTGGTACTCCAAAAAAAAGCACTTCTCTTCACTATATCCTCAGGAAAATACTCCAACACTGGTCTTCACTATATCCACAGGAACAAACTCCAACACTTGAATGGAGATATATATCCTCCCACCTGCTCGATCTCTCGGGGATGACACAAAAAATTCCCCCCCTCCCCCCACTGGAGAGTCGCACAGATCAGAAAAG
>SMGT01012340.1:24873-51378 GCA_004794575.1 Lanistes nyassanus
ATTAGGTAGATCAGTAACCTAGCCTTGCTTGCAGTATGCTTCAGGTGAGGATTAGGTAGATCAGTAACCTAGCCTTGCTTGCAGGATGCTTCAGGTGAGGATTAGGTAGATCAGTAACCTAGCCTTGCTTGCAGTATGCTTCAGTTGAGGATTAGGCAGATGAGTAACCTAGTACATTAACCCTAGTGGGAAAGTACAGTGTGTGTTTTGTTAAGGGAGAAAGACTTGCCCCTCATAAAGAAGTGAATTATGTTGAATTCAATCAGTAAGCTACTGTAGATCGCATGATTTTGAATGTTAAAGGAAATAGTGGTCATGCCACTCTCATGGAGTTGATCATTCTTAGAGATGGCCATTCTATCATTCATCAACCTGGCTTGCTGTCTGGGTAACCCTGTGATGTGTATTCTATGGTCATCTTCCTAGATTGATGAAAAACGCAGCTGAATTCACCATTGAGGCCAGTCACTCGTGGACACCAGACATGTCCTTCAAGCGTGTGACCTACATCCACTGTGTAGCACAACAGCTGTGCCAGGTGACATACCTGCCTAATGCTGACTTGGATGCTGTGCAGACTGTGCTTCTTAACCTGCTGTCGGAAATCGAGTCTGTAGAATCGGCAGGTGAGTGAGATGAAGAATTTTAGAGCAGCGCTAAGGTTTTGGATATCCTGCTAGACCCCTTGCTCTATTTGCAAAACAGTTGATTATATCAAGCAGTTCAACCAATTGTGTGCATGTGCATTGTGTGTGCATGCACACACTATATTCCCTGCTGGGACTGTCGGCTGTGACAGAGGAGGCATTTGAGGGCATCTTTCTCTGCTTCCTTGTGAAGCAAGATGCTGCCTGTGTTCCTCCCAGTTCAGGCAGGTTCCAGGTAGACCTGCCTCCACCCTCTGGCCACCCACCAGAAGTTCCCCTGACTTCCGGGTGGGAGTCACACCGGCAACCATCTTCCGATCCTGCCCATGCCCATGAGCCTGGCTCCTCTGACACGGTGCATTCCAGTTGGAGTGGCAATCACCTGCCTCACCTGTTGCCGGTGGTGCCCACTTGCCCACTTCCGCCCATCGGAGGAGGCTTTGCACTCCACTCTACTGTTTCCTGTCCTGAGGCAACACTGGACAAGTTGGAGGGGGATGTCTCAGATGGCCACAGCTCTGAGATGACGGATGAGAAGCCGGCTACGCTTGTCCGCTACATCCTGCACCTGGCGGCTCTCCGGCGGGAGACTGCACTGCAGTGTGTTGTGCAGGGACAGCAGGAAGTAGCTGAGGTTGAGTCCTGGTGCTCTTCCATCCACCTTCCGGTGCCACACTCACAGAACCCCTGCTTGCGCAAATCACCGATGGTGGAGGCGTCTCTGAGAGAGCCGTGGACTGGCTACCGCTTTAGGTCCAAACCGCCTGCCTTCCTTCCCCCAGGCGGCCCCCGTGGGTACCTCCCAGCGACGCCTATCCCTCTCCCTACGCAAGAGATCTCAAAGGCCAGCATCTCATGCTGGGTTACTACTGTTGTCCGGCGTGCGTATGCTTTGAATACAACAGGGGGAGGCAGGATCCTCACTGCCCTTGGCTGCTGCACACACGCTTGAAGTGAGGGTGTGGGGCACCTCACTTGCTTGTCAGGCGAATGATGTTTGAGTGAAGATTTTTTTCCAAAATCACCTAAAATCATACAATTCCGTTTAAAGACAAGTGACTGTAGTTTGTACTTTCAGTTAAAAAATGGGTAAGGCGTGCTTTATATATTTTTTCCTCTTGTGCAATTGTGTTTGTCTGCTAGTGGCAGACGTGAGGTGCCAGGAGGAGGAATCTCTGGACCTGATGAAGGAAATACTGAGCCTTCTGAACAACAGCAACCCTGATGGGGCCTCACAGGATCGGCTGCTGCAGACCTTGTGCCAGTGGCTCCATTCCTCCCCCAACAGCATCCTGCTGACACCCTGCATCAAGGCCACATCACGTTGCTTGGCATCACTGAAGCAGATGGCTGTTATCACTGAGACCTGCATCCAGGTGTACTTTATTGCCTGTAAGTAGCAATCATGGACAGGTGTATTTTATCGGCTGTAAGTAAAAATCATGGACAGGTGTACTTAATTGCCTGTAAGTAACAATCATGGACAGGTGTACTTTATCGCCTGTAAGTAACAATCATGGGCAGGTGTACTTTATCGCCTGTAAGTAACAATCATGGACAGGTGTACTTAATTGCCTGTAAGTGACAATCATGGACAGGTGTACTAAATCGCCTGTAAGTAACCATCATGGACAGGTGTACTTAATTGCCTGTAAGTAACCATCATGGACAGGTGTACTTAATCGCCTGTAAGTAACAATCATGGACAGTTGTACTTTATTGCCTGTAACAATCATGGACAGGTGTACTTTATTGCCTGTAAGTCCGATCATGGACAGGTATACTTTATTGCACAATGTATAACTCCAGGAGATAATCCTTGGCGACACCAGGGGTGGAGAGATTACGACGCACACGTATCAACCACTGCTTACGTGCTTACGTGCGACAACCTGTTCAGCTTGAGCAAATGCTTGACATTGGTACCATCGTGCGTAAAGCAATGGTCACGACACACACATTTACCAAGGTGTACAAACGTCAGTCGTAAGACTGCTAAATTTAGCAGAAGAGGGGATTATCCGACAAAGAAACAAACTAATAGGGCGAGCGCTGAAACCTGATAAGTGGCCCCGCGGCGAGGCCATCTTACCCTGCCTTATCCCTATCCATTCCTGCCACAACGCATACCTGCTCTGCTAGCCACCTACAGTAAGCCTTGCCTGCAAGGCAGGGTAAGATGGATGCGTGAGGGAGTCAGCACGATGCTGCGCTTGTGTTGTAACATGCTCAGTCCATGTGTAAGCAGTGGATTACCTGAGAGCTTCCATTGCAAATTTCGAGCATGGCCAGCGGCAAAAGCAATTGCAGCCCTAGGGCGAAGAATTGCACAGCAGATGAAATAAGAATCTTGCTTGAAAAAGTGAGGGACAGTTTTACTTTGTTATTCAGCAGGCTTAACAGCACAATTTTGAATGTACAGTCTATAAACTAATCCGTTTGCCATCTTTTTTCTCCTCTTGTTGGCGAGATTCGTGTGACTTGCAAGCCCGTGCAAGTTACACCTCGTTGTGAGGTGGTGTAAAGTTACGATGTACATAGGGGCACACGTAAGCAAAAGTGTGGGTCGTGACCACCACACTTTTTCCTTACACTGGACGTTTGGGAAAGTTCATTCGTAAATAGCTTATGTGCGCATTGTGACCTCTGCCCCAGGACTCCAACCAGCAACCTTCCACCTACTAGCACACAGGTCTACCAACTGAGCTATCCAGGGGGAGAGATGGGTGGTATGTTGTGATTTGTGTAAGAGAAAGCCTCCATATGCACATAAAGATATAAAAAGAAAAATCTTATTTAGAGATGCTTTTTTCAGTGAAATGTTCAAATAGATTCAAAAGTTTAAAGCTCTGTGCCTTTAAATCACTTAATGGGAAATTGCATAATGTTAATAGAATGTGTTTCAGTGATATTTCCCTCAGGGCACTTCAGATCCACAATTTATGGGTCTTTTGTGATCATTGCTTTGATCAACAATGTCTACAGGGCTTAACTGGATTTGCTGTTATAGGAACAGAAGACCATTTTCTTGTTTGTGTTAAATTTTGTAGGCAGTGCCAAACAGGCTTCAAGTGGACAAGAGAACACAAAAGGCTGGGGTCACATTCTGTCTGTCTTCCAAGTCCCCGAACTGAACACCAATGAGTATATTAGTGAGGCACTGAAGAGCGGAGCATATTTAATGCTGTACACACTGCTGCTCCACCAGCGCCCCCTGTGCCGCAATCTTGAAGACGAGTTCCGGCTTATGGAAGACATAATTGTTTGGAGTTCACAGGTCACCCCCAGGTAACGTGACACACCTTTAAACCATTACTACTTTTACTAGCTGGAAAGACACTAGGGGATAAGCCATTCTGGTACTTGTGTACAGCAGCCCCTCCTGTTCAGCCCCCCCCACCCCAAAATAAACCCCCCAAAAGTCCTAAAATGGGTCTGGTCCTAATAAAGAAACTTGCACTCCAGTGACTATGTCAGGAGTTGTTACTGTGAACTTGTACATGCATGTACATACTTGTGTTGTTTAAACAGACTGAAAAACCCAAGATTATGGTAAAGTGCAGAAATTTAATTAAAATTAAAATTATAAAAATATAAAACAGTAAATGCAATTTTATTAACTTTAAACATTGATGATGAAGTACACAGTTTTTTGCACTTTAGAAAGTTTCTTGTGTCCATTTTCACCTTTCCCCTATCTCTCCATGATCAACTTCTTTTCACGAATATTTGAATTTGGATTTTTGCAACATTCAGTGATTTTGCAATGCTGATTGCCATTTCTACATTCTCACACCTCTCAACAACTCGAACTCTCTCCTCAAGTGTAAGTGCATTTCGCTTGCATTTATTCAATGCCATTTTCATCAAGCTAGATTTTTCAGGGTGGGGGGAGAGGGTAAGGGAAAAGAGGAAGGGGGGTGTTACAAAGAGAAACAGAAAGGGAGAAGAGTGAAGAAGTGGGTGGAGGAGAGGTCAATGCTTTGAGTTCAGTCCTGTGGGGGACATGGTGCTGAAATGGGAAATGAAATGAGACTCCATGTTCTTGCTGTCTATGGCGTCTCCACTCATTTGCCAGAACAGCACAGACTCTCATGTATTCCAGAGTTTTTAACTGGACAACATGAGAGTCTGTGCTTACCCTCTCTTCCCCCCAGCTCACTGTTGCTTTACCTGATCCAGTACGTGTACCTGGTCTGCTTTCTGTGGCAGCATCAACGACGAAGCTAAGTTGTTCCTGTGGTGGCATGAATTTCTGCAAATCTGGCTTCGGCAGCTGGACTTCGCTCCATCTTTGTTATTGTGCATAAACTCAGTGCAGCGCCTGATTCGCATTTTCCACCATTTGGGAGAAGATCGTGCGTCTTCGGGATTTTTTGGTGTCATTGGTCTTGGGAAGCGTTCTCAGTTTTCTTTGCAGTAAGTCCATTTTGTCATCTTTATAATTGTTTTCTGATTTTATGAATTAGAAAGATGTCTGTGTCTCTACAGTAGGTCCCACTAAAACAAAGCTGCCATAATGCTTTGTTTTGCAACTTTTGACTCTGTCTCTGCAAATGTTTAAGTTTGAAGTAAGCCATCTGGCCAAAGATCATTTTTATCGTCATTTATTATGAATGCTGATCACATTTTCTTCCTTCTCTGTTGTTGTTCAGATTTCGTCTTGGTGTACGAACATTGGCTGCTTTCCTTTCAAGTCAGCTACTGAGTGAAACAGCTGTACGGCTCAACCCCTCGGATTCTTTGAGTGAGCTCCCCATAGCCAAACAGTGTCGGATTGCTCTGACATCACTGCGGTCGAGCAGAATGTATGGACCACTCAAGGACAGTGTGGAGAACATGATTGGGTTTGTGCACAGAACAGATTATACAGTACGTCAGGCCTTGGACTTGATGAAGGAAATGGTAACAACGCTATATCCACAGTGTGATTATCTCATGGCAACTTTTCTTTAACCGTCTTTATTTCTCAGTGAAATAACATGTTTGAGCTGTGTGACTGCTGTTTTCTTTACTTTTTTTCGGTATGCTAGCTTTTGTGCTTGCATGATTTTGTTGATCTTAAATGCACAATATCTTTCAGTGTAGATATCTCATTTTGAAAATGCCAAAATAAGTCATTAGACATGTTTCAATACAAGAGAACTGCATTTGAAAAGCTGAAATCATCGTGATCACAATGCATACAGAACATTATCTTTTAACTTTTTTTTTAAATTCAAAATCAGCCAACATTTTGCTCCTGCCAGTAAATACATTCACAAATCTTCCCAGTATCACAGTGTGAAATTCAAAACACACATGCTTGCCCATGCACACACGCATGCACACATAGGCATGCATGCACAGACAAAACATCACACACACCACTATACTTTGATAGGCTATGAGCATCATGTATATTGTTCAGACAATGTGTATGAAACAAAAAAGGACACACCTTTATGCTCAATTCACAGTGTTCTGTTTCTTATTTAAAAGTGCAAAAGGTCTGGAGTTTTTAGCTGAAGTAGCGAAGGTGGGCAATAATATTTCTTAATAGATTTATTGTGTCAACATCAGTTTTGTTCTACTTCTTTAAAGAATAGAGGCAGCCATCATTCCCTAAAGATTTTGCCGCAGGCAGTTTGACGTTGTTGCAATAAGAGTTGTTTTGTGTGTTAACTTTCAAGTTGTTGGAAAAGTTTGCATTTGGTAGAATTCTGTGTAAAGATTTGATGCATGCAAATTTGTATATGGGGGTAGTACAGTATGTTCTTGCCATTACTTTTTTTTTTGAAAAACCATTCTCCTGCCCTTCATTCCACTTCCAGAATCAGATTTCCTTAAAAAATATTCCAAAGTTGCACTTGCTACCAAAAAAAAAAGAGAATTTCCTGTTATGTTTTCTTTCTTCTGTATCATTTACCTTCCATTTATCCATTTAGAATGTCGCTTTATGAAGTGTAAAGAGTACACATTGACGATCACTCCCTGATTCTGGTCTGAGGTGTTAAGTATTCTGGGTGTTGTATTTGGACCAAATTAGGTCCTGCATCTAACATTAAATGTGTGGCTTGATGCAGTTCAAAGACACCATAATCATGATGTGCATTTAATCCTTGAATTTGCCACAGCGAATGTCTGGGTTTGCTTGAATGTGCCTTTTCATGTTTTATCCATTATGTTCTACCATATGTGGTGTAGAACGAAACTGTCTCCTTGGTTAGCATTATTTTAAGGGTTTTCTTGCCCAAAAGTAACACAAATCACATCAGCATCATAGTACATGAAAAAAAGGTATGGTTTTGAACAAAGTGATTTAATATCATTGATGTTGGGCTGTCCAGTGACCTTTGCAATATTGCTGATATAGTGTACAGAATGTAGCTGGTGGATTTCTGCAAATCATTTGTGTACAACTATTGTTATTTGCATGCACGTCTGCAGTAGATGCTACCTTATCGCTGAAAAGTATTCACTGCTGACCTTTTTCTCATCAAGTACCAGATGTTAATGACTTTTTAGAATCGGTTCATGGTTTTTCTCATTTTCATGTCTTGTAACTCATTGTGTAACAGCCTTAAGCAGAATGTGATCATTTACTTCAGTCAGCATGTTTAAAATATTTTTCCAAAAATATTATTTAACCAGATCAGTTAAATTTTTAGGGATTCTTTACAAGTAGTTGACCATATAAAAACTACATGTTTGTGATAAATGCATCCTTTTCGCTGTTTGCAAACCTATGGATGCCTTCAGGCATTGCATTCATGTTGGGTGGTTTTTTTTTTAGGGTTTGTGGTTACTGCTGTGGGGGTGGGGGACATTGAATTGAGTGCTACAGCATAGAACTGATTTGCTACATATGTATGTAAACTGTTATAGTTTTCCCTGAAAGAGGTATGCTTTACTAGTAGGTGCTACACCATAGCACCAACTTGCTGTGGAGAAGTACATATGATGTGGATGGGAAACGATTTTTTTTTCTGTCAGTGGACGGTGCAAGCTAGGAGACTGAGGATTAGTTTTTGTGTGATCTGGTGTGTGCATGTGTGTGAATGGTGTGTTTATGGGAAACTTTCTTTTGCCTGTCATGTGATGGATTGTTCACGCCATTCAAAAATTTAGTTACTATACCTCTTGAGCCCTAAAACTTTTGGAACTTCCCCATCCTCACTTGACTGCTTCAGTTATAGTGTCCGGTCCCAAGGTGGCAGGTTGGTGGTTTGCACCCTGGCCAAGTCATACCTAAGATGTAAAAGTTGGCAATCTAGTAGCTGCCCTGCCAAATGTCTGGAACAGTACTAGGACTGGTTGGCCCAGTGTCAGTATAATGTGACTGGGTGGGACTGAAGCCTGTGTTGTAACAGCAGTCCCAGCACCATCCTGATATGCACCTAGTTTTCAGGGGGACGTTAAGCAACAACCAACCAAACCATCCCCAGTCATAAAAAATGGTGTCACTTTTGTTGTTATGATTTAATGCTGCATGTTATGGTTTTAGAGCTCACAACAGTAAGGCCCAGAAAGCAAAAAGTAGTTGATATGTATAACATCAGTTGTACTTTCAGTGGTGTGATGGGAGGAATAAAGTTATACAATTTCGTTTTGCATTAAAGTTTCTCTTGAGGAATGATTTTGGCCACAAGTAGTCTTTATGTGTGTGTGTATGTAGAAAAGAGAGAGAAAATGTGCACCCAAAGACAAAACTACTTATGCATGTCTACAGCTCATGCACCCATGCGCAGAGGCACCTGATACACTAATGGAATAGCCTTGTTTGCATTGGAGGGGCAGTCAAGAGAGTATTACTACCTTTGAGGCCCTCGGTAAGTGTCCGTACCAGGTCTGCATCTGTGGTAGCATAGCGCATCATATTTCCTATAAAATAAAAATAACAGTTCACTGCTTTCAACAAAAATCCTTAAAAATAAGGTAATATTTGTGTAAAACTTTCCCATGGAGAGGGACATTGTTCACTGGCCTTAAGGACTGCAATCTATTCTCTTTTTTGTTCAGGAAATCAAGGCAGCAATTTTTAACCAAATAACACTTCATTTATGGTTATTAGTTGTAGCAGTAATAACGTTATTATGTGGTGTACGGTATACTGTTGTATAGCCCAGGGTGGGGAGGGACCTCAAAGATAATACAAGTCTGTCCATAAAGCCTCCAATGCAAACCAGAGCATGCTAGAGGTGCATGTGTCAGATAAGTGTTGTAGGCCAACTTGCCAGCATTAGTAAGGTTTTACTACTCGTTTGGGGGATTTTCTTACCACATGATGAGGAGATGATTTTTTTTCAGTAGTCACCAGCTGTAATTAGGACCAAAGAAATGAACGTGAAACATTTGATCCAATGGATGAAGAAAACTATGTTTGTTTTTCTAGCAGAGACTGTTGTGTGTTCCTGTGGATCTGAAAATACGGAATTCATCTAGGGGTGGGGGTTGGGGGGGTTAATGTAATATTGGCAGATATGCCATCAGAAACGGCAGTGGAAGCAGATAAGTATGCACGCATATCATTATTTCTTTGATGACATAACAGGCACTTCACATTCCATACCATAATTTTTGTTTTTCTTGCAGACTGTTGTGTGTGCCTATGGATATGAAAATACGAAATTCATCTTGGGGTGGGGGTGGGGGTCACTGTAATATTGCCAAATGTGCCATCAGAAAGGGCAGTGGAAGAAGATAACTATGCATGCATATCATTCTTTTATGACATAACAGGCACTTCACATTCCACACTATAATTTGTGTACCAAAGATGGCTGAAACTATGACAAAACTAGTTTTTTTGATTCAAATGCTATTTTCTTCTGCCTCCTTTGAAAAATCTTGTTCTGCTCAAACTCAAAACACAAAGACAGTGAGGTGTTCAACAAAAAGTAATTTTATTACAGAGGATTTTGTAAGGGAACATTGCTGGCATCAGTCAGAAGCTTGTCAGGTGCCAGGTTGGTGGGGTTTTTGACTGTCCATGTGGTCACCCAGTGTTCAGAAGCACAGCTGATAAGTCAAACGTGGAGTCAGGTTTTTTGAATTGCACATTTCATAGGTAAGTCATGGCAATCGGATCTGCAACGTTCTGTCTGGAAAAGCCAGAACAACTACCCACCCAACTTCAGCATCCAAATTTTTCAGGACTTCCCTGCTGGGGGGGGGGGGGTTACAGGCCCACATTCATGACGTCAAAGATTTGACTCTAGTAAATGTTGTTATATACCATCCAGGGTCTTTTTCTACTGACGATCATTGTGGGTAACTTGTTCCAGGTTGTTAGGTCGTTAACTTATACCTTATCCTGTGGTAATGTCACTAAGTGAGTGTTTGTGTCATCCACGTCTTTGCATTTTGTTTCCTAGGAGTCAGTATATATCGTACCTGAGGTCTAGAACATAAACAGTTGTCTGAAAGTAACATTCATTGTGCATTTATCAAGCATGCAAAATGCTTGCACGTCCTCATATATTTTATATCAGTGACATTATTTCATAACAGGCGTACTACTATGTAACATTAAATATGAACCATTGCAGTTGTTTGTTCGTCTCGTCCCAGTTTACCCCGAAGACCTCACACGTATCTTTGTGTGTTCTCAGCGTTAGACGATGGGTCGAATGGCTTTCACCAGTAATTAGTGCGATGTGTGACATCCGCATTTGTCCCACCGCCGTTCAGAAGCGGGTTATTTACTTTTAATACGTTATAAGAGTATTGTTGGTCCGGACGAAGATAAAGAATCCAGTCGCACTCGCTGCGAAAATGAAAAGCCACGTGCGAGCGAGAGCTGACTCGCCCGCAGACGAGCGCGCGCGGGGGTAGCACGGGGCAGGGGGCGGGAGCACTGACCCGGTCACATGAAGCTGACATCGTCCAGCCCCACGCTGGCCAGGCCGATGGTGGGCATGGACAACGGTTCTAGGTCATGTAGCCACAAGCCGCGCGCCACGTCTAGGCACTCCACGTCTTGCAGCGCCATCTTGGACAGCGAGCACACTCCGCCCAGGATGTAGATCCGGTTCCCTGCAGAGAACACGCACGCGCGTACGTAAAACCACACAAAAAGACCTGCGCGCCATGCACCGACGCAGATACAAAGATCGGCGTTGGTTTAACGAGGGCCGGGGCAAACGACTGTGGTAGGAAGTGTGAGAAGAATACCTGACTCGTTTTACAAGAATCTGTGGCATGGGATGTCTGTGGATGCTTTGTTGCCGAATGACATCCTATTTAGGACCTTGAAGATATTCAGATTTGCGCGTGTATTTTAGCAGTGATGTCTAGGAGGTTCCAGGACTTCAAGATGGTATCGAAACTGGGTTGGGTGTTAGAGTATAGACACATATACATGTATAGTCAATTGTGCCTGCGGAATTTCCGAGTTTAGTCAGCCATCCATCCACGGACACTTACCTAGAAGGATGCAGCCAATGACACTTACCCAGGGCACAATAGCCAGCGACAACCCAGGACAGTACAAGGAAGTACGCTTTCTCAATGACACATAGGGCACCACAGCCAGTGACAACCCAGGATAGCACAAGGAAGTACGCTTTCTCAATGACACCTAGGGCACAATAGCCAGCGACAACCCAGGATAGCACAAGAAGTACACATTCTCAATGACACCTAGGGCACAATAGCCAGCGACAACCCAGGATAGCACAAGAAGTACACATTCTCAGTGACACTTACCCAGGACCGCGCAGCCAGTGTCAAGAAGGTGAAACCAGTGACACCCAGGACACCACAGCCAGTGAAACTAAATCCCAGAACGGCACGGCCAGGTATCGTCAGAAAGATGCAGCAAGTGACACTTACCCAGGACAGCGCAGCCGATGTCGTGGCGCGGCTTCTGCATCCTCTCGAAGGTCTCCCACTCATCGTCCCACTCGTTGTAGCGCAGCACGGACGCCAGCGACTGCACGGCCTCCGCTTCGTCCACCAGCGTGGAGCCCCCCACCAGGTACATGCGGCCAAACACCTCCACCGCGCTGGCGTGACAGCGGGGGGAGGGCAGGGGACGGCGGGATATCCACCTGCAGCAGCAGACAGTGAACACGTCGGGGCGCAGCCTGTTACGACGGGAACGTGTCGTCCTTGGGGAAGAAGGGGATGGGTCTCTGCTGGCGCTTAACTAAGGCAACACTTAAGTCCGAGGTCTGTGGGAAGCTAGACATGCCTGTTCCTGCGTGGATCAAAGCACTCGACGCTGCCCAGCACGATGCTCTCATCGTCCAGCTCCAGGAAGCCGCCGATGACGTACAGGTAGTTCTTGAAGCCCAGGGCAGCCACCCCGATGGTGGGGTCCAGGAGGGAAGCCACGTGACCCCAGCTGTCGCAGTCCGGGTTGTAATACTCGACGGTGTTCAAGAACCTGAAGCGACCAAGGGCAGACCCAGGTCAACAGGGGTCAGACAACTGCGCGTTTTGCGACGCTCGTCATTTGGTCACTACGCGTTTTTCAAGTAAATATCGAAGACGACCATCGACGCGAGACACGCGCGAGTTTTCTCTCTTCGTGCACGCGTGCTGCTGTGCAGCGAGGGGTGCTTACTTTTCATCGTACGTCTGTCCACCAACTGCGTAGATCACGCCCTTCAGGACAGCCACTGCGTGGTACATACGAGGGGACCTCATCGGAGCGATGGCAGTCCAATAGTTGCCTTCTACGTCGTAGCGGTAGCAGCTGTTGGTGGGGTTTGCCATGTCGTACACGTCTTTGCGATTAAGCACGGATCCCCCTGTGTGCGCCAGTTACGGTGAGTGGGAGAAACAGTCCCATTACGAATGTGCTACGCAAATGGTTTCCTGAGGCTAAATGTTTATATTTGGGATTACATAATGGATATATTGGGTAACCAATCACGATGCAATTATTTTAGTCTTTAGAGTGCCTTATGGTCATTGATGGAGAAGACGAAATAACAGCCCCAACTAACACTTTAGACATGGGAAAGGACAATCAGATTAATGGTAATATTAAAATTATGAAATAGTATTTATAATTGTAAAATTAAAATTACGAAACAGTATTTCATTAATTAACACCAGTTCTCTGGTCACATTTGTAAAAGGAACTTCTTTAAATTTAAAACAAATCCTTCACACATGGTTGAATTTCACTTCACATGGACAGCCAAGATAAAAGAACAGTCCTTTTACACTTTTCGATCATACGTGTACTTGATCTGTAGTCCGTACCTCAGTAGTCTCCCATTAACGTCATTAGTAAATAACACGCGATTCATAGCTGAATGTCCGTCGCATCTGGTCCTCTATGCTAAGATGACTTGAAAATGTCACCCCTTGACATGTTGGAAAACCTCAGCAGATACCACCAGGGCACGTCACTACTGCTTTATCACCTTTCCAAATCGTCAAGGCGAGTCTTGACGGTGTTGCCATGAAGTTGCCTGTTAAAATTCTGCACTATTCACAGACTGAAAACTGACCACTAGGTATCCTTGGGCATTGCTAGGTACGCAGCACCCGAACCCCCCCCCCCCCACATCTACATATCGGGACGTCGACATGACAGGCATCTCAAGAACGTCATGAGAACGACAGCAGAGGTCCCACTGACATGACAGGCATCTCAAGAACGTCATGAACACGACAGCAGAGGTCCCACTGACATGACAGCCATCTCAAGAACGTCATGAGAACGACAGCAGGGGTCCCACTGACCGATCAGATAGAGAAAGCCTTCTAACATCACGCAGGCGTGGTGGTGACGTGGTTCCGGGAGCTTGGTCAGCAGACTCCAGACATTGGTTTTGGGGTCGTACCGCTCCACAAGGCGGGTGGGCAGATCGGCGTCCACCTGGTAGGGGTTCAGGCCGCCTATGGCCAGCAGAGTGCAGTTCTCTATCTCCCCAGTGGACTGAAGCTGATATTTGGAGGAATATCTGTGGTGCCTGCCAGACAGACATCAAAGGACAGTATACATAAAATCTATCCACACACACACCTATATGGTTTTTGGACTTCTCAACGCCTGGATGTCTTTGGCCATCCCGTCGTACGTGTCCTATACGCCTCAAATGTTACTATTAATACTACACTGTATAGTCCCCAAAGAAACTGTGTTCGCTGTTTTTGTCTTCTAGACCTCTAGAACGAAATGAATGAATGAATAAATGTGTGTGTGTGTGCGTGTGCGCGTGCGCGTGTGGAGGGGTATGGAGAAGGAATACGACGAATAAGAGCGAAAATTAAAATAAGCAAATTAACGAAGGAAGATAGGTAGATGGACCAATTAAAACCTAACAAAACAAAACAAAACCCCTTTAACTACATTGAAAAATTCCAAGCTGGACAATCCACACAGCACGGTTTACCTTCGCCCTGATATGTCGTCCGTGGACAAGCTCTCTTGACTGTAGAGTTCTCGGTGTAACTGATCGTCAGGGGGCAGTGCGTTGTACTGTCTCGACAGTTCCCGACGAAACAGCTCCTTGGTATCCTGGTGTCTATCCTGTTTAGTACTGAGTGAACAAGATGATACTTGCCTGCACTTCACTTTCATTGAACGTCTTCAGAACTATTTTGTTTGCTTTTTGTACGTTGTGCTCAAATTATTGTGTGCGCGAGTATGTATGAAAGATCGAGGAAATGTCGGAGACATCAGCGAAGCGTAATGATAGGGTTTTTTTTTAAAAAAAGAAAGGAGGTAAAATAGAAGAGGAGAAACGGAGAAGAGAGTGAAAGCACAGACCAAAGCCAGTGTCCATTTATCATACGAATGCCTTAAGCTGCTTTCCCAGCTAAATTTCATTCAGGGTTGAATCAAAATTATTAAATCGCCATATTTCCGTGGTAGGGACCGCAAAAAAGATCCTAAGCTAGCTGGTCGACAGAACTATCCGATGACCCTAACACCTTGAAGCAAATCTCTTAAGTGACGTCATGGGTCCCTGTCCCCCACCGGGGTTAATTAGAGGATGATGTGAATATCAACCCAGGGTTCGCAAATAAATCTGGCTAAAGAGCAAGTAAGATTTCTGACCACTTGCACGAGTCTTGCAAGTAAGCGCTTTAATTCCAGTTTTCGGTATTTTCAGAATAGAGCGTTTCGGTTGCGCAGGTAGTATTCACCTTGAGGAGAGTAAAATTCACGGGGTTGGGGACGGGGCGCAGGAAGGTGAGTGAAGAACCGGGAGTAAAAGACTGTCCACAGAAGACATGCAACGATTTAGCTTGTCCCCGGAAGGGGAAGCCGAGAGTGCCCAACCTACCCTGGGTCGCGGACCGTGTACTGTGCCGTTTGACATGCCTCCATACAGTCAGGCCGCTCGCTCCCGGAGAGGTGGACTCTGTGCTTGGCGTTGTAGTTGTCCCCCCTGCCTTTCCACGGTTGTCGTGGCTCCGCTCCGCTGGATGATGGCTGCTGCTGCAGGCAGTTCTCCAGGCCGGGCTGAAAGTGGGATTGGTCATGTGGGGCAGGCTGAGATGGAGGGCAACTGGGCCCACCACCCGGGAATGTACATTCGGGGTGCCATCGCAGTTCCCGAGGGGGTGGCGGCGGAGGTGGTTGTTGTTGTTGTTGCTGCTGCTGCTGGTGGTGGTGGTGGTGTTGCTGTTGAGGATGTGGATAACAGGCGTTGGCTTGTTGGATCCAGGCCAAGTTGCTGGAGGCTCCTAACGCGGTGCCCGGTCCCTGTGAGGCGCGCTGCACGTTGTTGGCGGTCTTGTCGGAGGCTCGCGGCTCGCTGCACTCGCTGTGCACCGAATAGGCGCTGACGTTGGACTCCGCGTCCAGGAACTGCCAGCAGTGGCGGGCCGCAGCGGGGGGCTCCGACCGCGACCGCACGTGCTGCCGCCGCTGTTGTGGGTGGTCCGTGGAGCTGCTGCTGTGCATCTGCGACTGACCCGAGGCCGTGAGGTACCGGCTGCTGATCTCCACCGACATCCCTCTGATCCGCTGCTGTCGTGGACATTGTTGTTGCTGATCTTGCTGTTGATTTTGTTGGAGGTGGTGGTGATGGTGCTCTTGCTGCAGCTGCTGGTGTTGTTGTTGCTGCTGTTGTTGTTGCTGTTGATATTGTTTTTGCTGCTGTTCTTGTTCCTGCTGTTGCCTCTGCTGTTGTCGCTCCTGCTGCTGATGGTGTTGCCGCTGCTGTTGCCGTTGTTGTTGTTGTTGCTCCTCCTGCTGCTCTTGCTGCTCCTGCTGCTGCTGCTGTTGTTGCAGCTGCAGTTGCTGCACCCGGTACTGGAGTTGGTTTTGGAACTGTGTCGGTGACTGATTGTTCATTTGCTGGTAGTGGTCATGTGGTTGCTGTCGTTTCACTAGATGTCCCGGATGCTGCACCTCTTCCTTGTCTTGAAAATCGAATTCTTTGCGCGCCGCCTGATCCACGCTGACCTGGCAAAAACAAATACAACCTTTTCTTTTTGGGATGGGGGGTGGGGATGGACATTTTTTCATAAAAAAATTCGTTCTCTTCAATCCTTAAGATTTCAACCTTCCTTAAGCACACACCTATGCACTCACACTTAAGAGAAACCCAGACAGAGGACGTCACAGGATGTTCCTGCGTGTACCATAGTAAATCCGAGTATAGTTAAATGCCCCAAGAAAGGTAAGGTGGGGACAACCAGCCGTCCAGACCCGCAGTGCGACATGTCTGAGAAAGGTGACCTACTTTGGGGCGCAGGGTTGTGGATTTTGACGGCTTTTCCCTGGTCAGTGGCTGGTAACATCGCCGGGGCGGTATGTTGACCTTGTAACTGGAGAAGTCGTAGTTGGAATTGATCAAAGCGTGGTACCTGCAACGCGTCAGCAGCTTCTGAAGGACAGAACACAAAAGGTGACACTGGGTGCTTTGGGAAGAATTCGCAGCGGTGCCTGCAAGTGCAACACGGCATGCGGAGCACGAGAGCAAACCCTTTGGTGCTTAGAATAGCATGACACCATTTACCCAACACTGGAACCCACAAGAGTCAGTCCCAGGGAGTGCTGAGAACAGAACGTGCTGCCAGCATCCAAAAGCCTCCTCTCGCCCTTATCCAGCCCAGAATCTTCCCCACCCCCTTCCCGCCCACCTTCCCTTCCTGCCGCTCACACTTGAGATAGCCTTCCGCTGCTGACGCGGGGTTAAACAAGGAATCAAACAGGCAAAGGCCTGACCTGTAGACGTTGAGAAGAACCTTGCGGCCGCATACACCTTGGATGTACTGGCTGTCTGGCTCAACATGCAGCAGGATGTCTTGCGGCAGGATGTGCATGAAGCGCACGCATTCCATGACATCATCGATGTATTTGAGTCGCTCGCCCTCGTTGTGGTGGATCCAGGCGCGCGCCGCAAGGTACACCTCCAGCTCTCCGTTCACCTGTGGCGTGTGATAGCCGGACAGGTGAGCAGCGCGGCCAACAATCCAGTTGACTACAAGACTTTCATTTCCTTTGACTCATTTTCTAGGGGTGTCTCAGTCACCTGACTGTCCATGAGGTAAGGATGTCATGATGTTTTCAACCTCTCCCTCCCCCCTCAGCCCCTATATCTATCCAAAAGGGTTAGAAAGCATCAAAAGAATGAAAAAAACCCTTTAAAAATCACAAGAAATAGCAGAAGGTGGAAATATTCTTCCACTTCCACAAAGCTCGGATTTGAACCTACTCATCCAAGATGAAGGAAGATATTTCATTGAAATGTTAATTTCATGTACGGTGTAACAAGCTGCAGGTTGTAACATGAACAGCAGTAATTTTGTTGTTGTTGTAGGTATTTCAGAGAATGCAGTTTAATGCTGTTTTCGGAGTCCATTTCATAAAGAAACACGCTTGTAAAGAGTTTAATATGAACAAAGATTAAAGAAAAAGAGTCTTCCATATGAAGATTCTAAGCTACAAGAACCTTCTAATATATTACACGCAGACAAATTGGATAAGCCTACACAACAGATTCTAATATAGATAGATAGATCCTACCAAAATAAAGTCATTATTGTTGATAAAATCTAAAAGGTCTAAATGTTGAAGTAACTAAGGAATTTGTGTAGTATCTATGAATTCTAATGCTGCCTAGTGCTGCGACGAGCTTCCTGTCAACATCTGCATGCGAGTTGTCTGTCCTGACCTTGAGCCCGTCGTCCGCCAGAAGCGTTTTCAGTTGATCGAGCCCCATGCCCAGGAAGCTGTGTGTCTCCACGACCGAAGTGAAGTTGGCGCGAACGTAGTCCAGCAAGAAAGGTATGACATCCGTCAGTTCGTGCTTCTCCGCCACGTACCTGGACAACCGCAACACGGGGATGACCTTGATGTGTGCGCAGACAAGAACGTAGAGATAACATCACAGCATATCGTCTCTATGGTAACGGAAAGCGACCTTACTTGTAATAGAGGGCGCTTTCCACCGTGCAGTTCATCAGCTGATCCATGCACATGGCGATCACATCCCTCTTTTTGTAGAAGCGCGCGCTGATGAGCAGAGTGTCGATGTTCTGGGGGGTAATGATCAGTTCCAACGGCTTGCCTGTATCCCACGTGGAGGAGTGGTAGTGACCCTCTTCGGAGCTCTTCGTCTATCGCAAACGGCATTTGATTATTCGAAAAAAAGGACATCAGATTAAGAAAAAGTTGACACTGTCTTCTCTCTGGCAAAGTAAAAGTCGTCCCGTGACTGGTCGTAGGGGAGTGAGTTGTATGAGACCCCCACTTGTCTGTGGGGGCTGCGTCGTGAGGGCGGTGCTCATCTCTTCTCCCTTGCTGGCTTACCTTCCCCTGACCCATGAGTTACGTCCCCATTCCCAGTCCGGTAAACTAAGGAAAGTGTGCTGCAGCTCAAACCAGTGCCCTTGGGTTAGAAGGTCAACGCTCTAACCACTCGGCTATCCGCTTCTACTGCTTTCAACAGTTTTTCCCATTTCGGCACCATGTCCTCCACAGGAATGGACTTAAAACACTATAACCTCTCCTCTACCCGCTTCCCTTTTCCCCTTCCCCCCTCTTGTTTCCTTTGTAACAACCCCCACACCTCTTTCCCCTTACCCTCTCCCCCCTCCCCTTTCACCAGCCCCAGCAGGACACGCATTTCTAATTCTACTGACTGTAGTACTCGCCACTGACTGACGCTTTAGAACACTCTACTTCCCATACACTGTCCCTCTCCCCTACACTTTCCTCCTGTCCATCGACAGTGCATGACCAGCGTCCTTGTCAGCAAAGTGATTCATATTTATCTATCTGTATCTGTTTGTCCCGTCCTGAAGAAGTGGCCAGGCCCCGAAACATCGACTTCTGGTCTAAGTCTCGCTTGGCCAAGTTATCTTTGTTGTACAGTTTTTCTCATCCCATTACTCTGCCCGCCTATCTGCCTGCCTTCCTGCTGAAAAGCCCGAATGACGGACTTCCATAAATGTATATACAGGCAGTTGGGTTAGCCAATGTGTTTGGACATTTACATGAATAACTTCACAAATTGCACGAACAATCCTTAACCTCACCCAGACCCTCACCCAGAAAGTACTAATGGTATTCAAAGATAAAAAGTCGATAACCAATAAACGAAGAGCAGACGTGGAATTGGACGATGGTAATGAGGCTATTTCATTGTTGCTTCTGCGAGTACTTCAGGTGACAAAATGTAACGAGACAGTCGTGATGATCACAGTCAATGGGACGACGACAATGATGATGATGATGAGGAGGAGGAAGAAGAAGAAGAAGATGCTTCACCTGTGGGTCTTCACCAGCTTTCTGTTGAGATTCACGCCTTGCCTTGCCTGGGGCTACGTCGATGGAGTTGTTGTTCCGTGACATGTGCCTTTTCCTGAAGTCAGAATATTCGGCGCCAGTCGAGTGAGGCAGACTGTGAAGACTGTCCCCTGCCTCCAGCACACTGAGCTGGGACTCGCTGTTGACATCCACAACCACGCCAAGGCCCGTGTCGCGCACTGGAATTTCGTCCTCAGAGTCGTCAGAGACCTCGAGCTGCGTCAGTCCATGAATGGAACAAGAAAGTTCGTGACTCCTGTCTCTTCTGGACCGTCTGGGAGTGGACTTTCGGCTGTCGGTTGAAAGCCGTGACATGATGACAGCGTGCAGTCTGATGACAGCGTGCAGTCGTTACGGAGCAACAGCGCTGAGAAATTCACGGTCCGTTCCAGCCCGTTGGTTCAGTCTTTATGTGCTTGATACCGAGTGTGTGCTCGTATGAGCCGCTTACCGTTTGCAGTTCACCGTGCACGTTGCTGGAAGACTTCATGATCCCGAAGTCGCGGGATCGTGGTCGTGGCTGGCTTCAGTACGCTGGTGAAACATCATTTGGAGTCGTGCTGAGAATATGGCGTCTGTTCATTAGCATATTTCGATGACGTAAAATTGGATGACGGCGCATGCAGACTGAGAAATTGTGACGCCACAATCTCGAGAGGCTGCTGCTTTGCGCTTGGTGGAAGGGATGCGTGCGCCATTCACGTGCGTGTGTGTTTGGTGAGCAAGCGAATGTTTCTGAGGAGGGAAGTGGGGACTCGTATAAAGATGAAAGTCTTCTGAAGGATTCCTTATCATGTTATATGGTTGTGTAATGTAGCAGTACATGTATAGGATAATTTTTTCTGATATGCTTGATATTCTTGGAATCAAGGTTAATTAGCCATTGCACAGAGTGATTTATAAAAGCTTGCACAATACAGTACTCCTTGATACACCAGATCTGGTGATGTGAATGTGTGTTCAACAAAATATTATGTTTTTTATTGTTTTTGTCTGTTTACTCTCTGGGCGTGTGCATCTGGGTGCGTACGTGCATAGGTATGTGACGTGTGTGCGTGTGTATGTGCGTACTTGTGCGTGTTTGCGAGTCTGTGCACTGTGCACGAGTGTGTGCTAAGAGAGAGAGAGAGAGAGAACGTGCACATATTTTACCAATTTTTTTGTATTCTCTAAACTCTTTTTTCCTTCTTTTATGACTTCAGTAACATGACGAACAAATTGTACATTTAGAAACGTATTTAATTTTGACAGCTTCTTTGTCAAGTGCTTGCTCGCAAAACTCAAGGGAATGTACACTTGTCTAATTTGTGGTTGCCAAAAAAACAGGGAAGAATTCCAGATTTTTCTTTCATCGAAACATAAATGCCTTCAGTCAGTGGACCAAGCTGTCACGTGTTGCCTGCACGCGAAGATTGCGAATACATGGCGAGAAAAGTAACTACTTAGTATAACTTTGATGTCAGATCAGTTTCAAACCCATCGCCAGCAAAATTCTACTAAATCAAAGTTGCAAACAGAATAAACTTGAGCTGACAATTTTAAAAGAATTTTAAATGAAACTGAAAGAAAAAATATTTTCTACTGTCATCAGACCACGCAGCTACACAACTCCTTCAGCGAAATGTTAGCACCTCACGCCTAGCTGTAAGCAACACAGCTGGGTTACATGCAATTAAGGCAAAGTAGGAAAACGGCTTCTTCTGTGAAGATAATGTTATACAAAAAATAATTAATTTCTTACCACTGTTGCTCGATTAATCCGTTAATATTACGCATGCTCACAAAAAGGTGGTGGTGGTTGAGTATACTTTAAAAAACATGTAATTCAGTTATATACTATATCGAACATTGGCGAACTTGAATCATATATTCAGTTAAGTAGACATACTGTTGGACAAGCACGACGTTACATGAAAATGAAGTTACGCTTCCGACGTTAAAAAAAGATTCCCTCTTTTCTCTATTAGTCTCAAAGCATTTCGTCCGAACACTCTAACCTCGTATTGCAAACATTTGCAAAGTATGTTAGAAAAAGGAAAAACTAGTTCTAAAAGACACCGCCGACCCTGAAGGGGTAGGAATATTTGCGAGCGTCACTGACAACTGAAGATGCGCTCTGAAGAGTGCATTACTCTCTTGCTTCGTCGTCTCACTAAAGAGTTTGCTCAGCCTTTTATCGTCTGCTTGTACATCCGTAGAAATATAATACAGTCAGCGGTATTACAGCGTGCTTAGAATATAGCTGAATATCAGCTAGCGTAGATCTCGACTGTTGTCGTGGATGCCGGTGCTGCTGATGTCGTTGTTGCTGTTGTTGTCTTCGTGGTCGATGCTCAGGGTAAGGGTACGCACGGGGTAGGTGTAGTCGGGGGTCCTGGTGGTGGAATCTTCCTGGCGTTTCTTCGCCACTCGGCGTACAGCACGGGTCCGTAGAAATGGCCACACCGATCGCCCGAGAATCGCCGGTCGGCAATATGGCAGAAGCCCTCATCGTCCACCCAGGGTGGGCAAGGGAGCAGGAGTCGAGGAGGGATGCCGTGTGGTACCGTTGGCCGCCAAGTTCCAGGTGGACAAGCAGGCGGAGGTGGGCCCGCTGCAACATGCGAAGCTGTGAGCTGGTGCCTTGACTGATGCATTTGATTTTTTAAAAAATTCTGCCTAGCTGCGAGTTTACGCTGGGAGGTAGTGGTAGCGGCGGTGGTGGTTGGGGGGGGGGATGGAGAGGTACTGGAGGGTGTAGAGGGGGAAGAAGGCGGGGAGGACACAGGAGTATCCTAAGAGAATCCCCGGCTGTCGACCCTGTAAACATGGAGGTGTCGCACCCACGGTGTGCGGGCGACAGGATAAAAAGTTCGAACCTGCAGGGCGACTAGCCTCCGGGCTTGATGGGAAGAAGTACTGGCAAAGCTGCCTGTCAGAGTCACTTACATCTATGTCCTTTTTCCTCGCTGCCTTAATTTCTTTCCTCCTTCACTGTCATTATTTGACACGAAAATTATATGTATGATCAGACAAGTCTACTCACGTGGGGGGTTGATCCAAGAATGCGGACAATCTGAAAAAATCAATAAAAGGCTTTTCAGTTCATACATTTGGAAAACAGTCGCCAGTCCTTTGTAACCCAAGCGTCTTTACTAGGGAACTTAGGGAACTTAACGAGTCGCTCTTTCGATTCGGGTGGTCACTGCTCATTTTGTGGCTCCTATATCATAACTGTATGTAGATTTTTAAAAAATATTATTTTACATGATGGTTGCCTGAAATACCGAAGGAGCTTTTTTGCGTCATGTGCCATACTACAGTTCAAGTACAAACATTGCCGTTCTTCAAATAAGATAACGATTACTCCCTTGAAGACAATACACAATAGACAATGTTCATTCTTCCCCCACCCCCAAGGGGTTATGGAGAATGGCACCAAGCACGAATTATCAAACAACGTTCACCTGCAGTGGCAGTACATAGTAAACAAAACAAAAAAAAAATGAAAGCGCAGAAACAGGTATACAAGTCAGTGGACAGTATTGACAAAGATTCTGGCAAATCGTGCTGTCTTACTTAAGAATTTGTTATTTTTTGTTGTGAGCAGCGCATGGAATGTTTACGCATTAGGATGTATTCTAAAGTATTCGGGTGAAAGGTTGTTACGATCATTACGAAATTTGTCACAATGAAAAAGGTAATGAAACTCGTCGCCTACATCATTTCTAGCACATAGTTCACAGCCTAGCCTGATAGCACACTTTGTTGGCTCGAAACCCAAAGCAGGCCAACAAGCGAAGAACATTTACAAATTCTCAACTGGTAGCTATTGCAAATTTCATGTGCTGCAGCTTTTAGTCGACATGCACGGAACCATTGGTCCTCAACATCAAAACAGCTTCAACGTATGATGACTACAACGACGACGATGTTGACGAAGACTATGTTAATATGCTGCCCCTCGCAGAGGAACCTACATGCGCATACAATGCACGCCACCCCCGCTAACGTCCCCCATCCCCAGAAACCAGGCAGCAACCAAGTGAAACAAACGTCGTACGCTGTTGCTCCTGCATACCCACATTATTGTTAGTATTGATAATCCTCTGTCCTAAGCCCAAGTGTATCCTGTACTTCTATGTTATACTGCTCACGTAAGGTTATTCCTCACACCTCACCGTCCACTGTACATGCCTCATCATTTATTATATCTTCTCACTAGATGTTAACACATTCTTTTTCATTCTCCTCTCTGGATCTCTTGATATCCACTTGCTGTTGTGAGGTTCGTTTTTGCAATTGTTCCATTTCCTAATACCAATTGTTCCATTTCCTAATACCAATTGTTCCATTTCCTAATGCCCCATTGTGGATTCTCCGTTGTTTACTTGTTACAATTTATAATGTCCCTAGGGGCGGAAAAATAAAGAACCGTAAGCCTTGGTCATAAACCATTTATGACTAACGGTGACGTCACCTACCGTAGTAGTTACTCAAACTGCGCTTTTGTCTTCTCGCTGGGCCCACATCCGGGTTTTCATTGGGCTCCGCAGCCTGAATGATGGCTCCCAGAGCCTGTAGACAGCAGACAGAGAAATGCCATTTCATAACAGCTTCTCCATCTACAGAAAACAACTGCTTTCACGAACAGAACTTGTTTCTGGTGATACTTCGGTGTGATTCAGGGGTTGAAGGTTTGGCAAGCAGCAGGATTTTCATGTTATTACGTGTTAGGAGACGGAAAAGGAGAAGGAAGGCTATTAAATCATGCCTTCCAAAATGTGAAATGAAAGTCGTCGTCGTTATCATTTTTATGTTATTAGCTGTCGGCAGCAGTTCCGCCGACTTCCGCAACACCTAAGAATTGTGTGTGTGTGCGTGCGGGCAGGCGAAGGGTGTTTGGGAGGCAGGTGGATAGAGGGAGGGAGTGAATATCGTCTCCTTTGTTTTCTTCTGCTTCTTTATGTATAAGCTGACGTTTGTATTTTGCGTTTCCTAAGACCGGCATTACTTGCAGCGTCAGCGACACTGCAAAATAAATGTTTATAGATCGGGAAATATGACGTTCAGCACTTTTAATGCTGAAAAACGGAGTGAATACTCACAAACAGGAAGATAGATAAGACGTAAAAATTCATCTTCTTCTGCTGAGAGTTTCCGGAGCACCGAAATTCGCCCTATCTTTACTCAGCGAAGTGTGATGGCAGAATGTGTCCTCTGACGGAGTCGGCTGAATGCTGCAGTAGCCTCTAGAAGCCCTGTCACAGCTTGGATAGTGGTTGGTTGTATCGAAGGAAATGTCAGAGAGGATCGTGCGGTATCCCCTTGGTCAGCGAGGAGTCTCTGTTTAAATATCACAAAACAGCAGGAGAGGAATCATTACTGGATATTCAAGTATGTCACAAGAGCATAGAATGAAAAGCTGCCACCAATTACGAAACATAATAATTAGATCATTAATAGACGTGGTAATATCTCTACTCATTACATGTTGCGCCGTCAGTACCATTAAATTATCACGGTTGGAATGCAGTTTTTCATGTATGTGTATAACGGTAAATCTAGACGTCGAATATAACAGCAGGTGTGTTTCTAGTATGTTTGATTGGACAAAGCGGAGCAAGAGAATTTTTGGATTTTCGAGTGAGGGGACAAGTTCAATGGGGCATTTTTCATGCAGAAAAGTTTCTCCTGAAGCTTCACGAATAAAAAAAAAAAAAGCAAGCAGGTTTAAGGCACTTTTCTCGGTATACACAGTAATCCTCGCTAAACACCAGTAATCATTTGGCACCACTGAACAATCTGTAACCACCAGAAATCTGTTAATTTTTCTACATCGCTTTTATCATTATGTTCTCCGTAGTTACGTGTGTTATACTTTTTTTATGCAACAATCGAATTGTCTTATTAGACAATTGTATTATTAGAAATCCTTTTTCTAGTCACCTGCTTGCTTTATTTAGCTATTTCGAACGTTATTTTGCTATTTTAGAAATAAAACATGTGTAAGATATATTTACCTTTAAGTAGCCTTAGCCCTAAACTTCCAAAGGATAAACAAATCTGTTTTTATTTGGATATTCTTCCGACAGACTTCACTTTTTGAAGTCTTAGTGATATTCTATTTTTCTGATCTAATTTCTCTTTCACATGATACGCCATATTGTATATTGTTTTGACAGAATGTGTATCGTTACATCCTTTCGTTTCATTCCCCTCCATGCAGTAATTATAGCTCGCTGTGTCTGTGATTATGTTTTCCTGGAGAGATTTTTTTTTATCTTACTGGCGCTCATGCATTTGGCACAAACTTCAAAGACACAGCGGAGAGCGTTCATACTTGTTTCGCTCATATGCATCTCTTGGGGTCTACATACTGTCGCCACATTGTGAGGTGCTTGCACGAATGTTCGCTTACCACCCCCCCCCCCCCCCCCCTTCCGTATATTAAAGTGCCCATATGGGCTGTTCACCCGCTAATGTATACCTGGAGCCGTATTCATGGACTTAAACGTAAATCGAACGCGACCACATAACAAACCATCGTCGACCGTGAATACGGCTCCTGGGCTGACTTGCATGAGCGTTCTTATCCCTTGTTCATTCGTAAAATTGTACAAAAAAAAAAAAACACAGGACGAATGGGCCTTACGACCTCACTTATGACCGGAAGAGCAGCTGCGAACGCTCGTGCAAGCCAACCCTGGACTTCTACATACGGGAAGGAGATAGGAATGTACATGCAGCCACTGTCTCGGTCGATGTGAACCTGTCTTGCCATCACATGTTCTCTCCGTTTCTTGATCGCGCGTTAAGCAACCCAGTCTTGAAAGTGTGACCAGTTTAAGGTTAGTTATCCGTCCTTAGACCTCGTGTAGCATGCCTATTTTTAGATTTGCATGCAATATTTCAGTTTTCAGTTCTTAGGCCATGAGTAACCTGAGTATCCTGGGACACGGCCACAGAGTTCCTAACTAATAGAGGGAGCGCTGAGACCTGCAGAGTGACCCCGCGGCGACGCCATCTTACTCTGCCTCATCCCGACTCATTCCTACATAGCGCCATAGTCACCTACACTGTGAATTGTTTATTTTGGGGGGTCCAAGCTTCGTTTACGAATCTGTGGTGAGTAAGACTTTTATCTGAAACAATTATTAATTAGTT
>SMGT01012340.1:61591-83243 GCA_004794575.1 Lanistes nyassanus
AACAAAAAAAATAAATAAAAATAAAATAAAACATTTTAGTCATGTTAGTGTGGGGACTGGAATTTTCCCTTAGCAGCTATCAACAGTCAATAAAAGTTATTATCACGCTAGTTTATTCTGTTCTCCCTATCCCTAGTCTAATAAGACTTCTGGCTTTAAATATTCACTTGCGTGGAAGATTCGAGCAAAATTGTTTTATTTTTCAATTTATTTCCCTCTAAGCGTTGCCCGAAAGGGGTCTAGCCGGCTCCTGCGCATGCTCAGTTAATGACATGCGCTGATCTGCGCGGGCGTTCCGTTTCCTTCCCACAAGATTTGATTTTTAACAAATACAGTTAGAGTTGGGAGTTACACTGAGACGACGATGATGACGACGACGACGACGACGACGGCGACGACGACGACGACGACGACGACGACGATGACGACGACGACGACGACGATGATGATGATGATGATGATGATGATGATGATGATGATGATGATGATGATGATGAAATGCAACGAAAGGACAAGAAAATGGAGGGCGAAGAGAAGACCTGATGACGAATGCGTTGTAGAGATGCCCAATACACAGATAAAAGCAAACACGAAGTGTGGTGGTGGTAGGGTATAAAGGAAGCTGCAGGTAGGCAAAATACACTTTATGACGATCGCTGACAATGACGGATTGCCTGCGCACGCGCTTTCGTGTTTGTTCGTTCAGGCGAGAGGAATAATATTTTTTTAAACATAGGCATTCATCCACCCACGCGCGCGCACGCACACAGATGCACAATCGCAAGCATTATCTAGGACGCTTGGAGTATGTCCAGCAGCTAGGCGAAGATTAGCCTGGATTGCGGCCCAAAAGCAAAGGGTGTTGCCTGGAGGTGTATATGCATACAGTCGTGATTTAGTCGTGTCACGAAACACAGAAATCTAGACAATCTCCTACCCTGTCAACAGGATTTGTTATCCTTCATTGTTCATGTCGTCGTTGCCAGCGTCAAATATCTTGGATCATCAAATCCACCCTTTCTCTCGTCACCCACATACCGTGAATTCCTCGATACTGAAAAATCGACAGCATTTTTGGGAAGGGGAAGGAAGTGGATGTAGAAAATCTCGTTAACTGGTATTGCGAGTTTTCCTCACCCTGCTATGACTCTACAAAATATTCTAACGTCTTTGACAAATTCTGTAACTCTCGCGGCAGGCTTAACATTCTGGAAAGGGCTGCATATTCAGATTTCCCATTTTGCTCCATGAAAGTCCCCGCATTAAGCGTTCACCTTCCCAAAGTTGTGGATGCTTTAACCAAAGGAAAGGCTAGACGAATAGCTATGCAGCTTTACCCTGAAGTCTTATATATCTGCAATATTTTCTGTGTTCCTAAGTGCTTTCGTGGGTGCGTGTGCGACTGCATGTGTGTTCGAGGCGGAGAGAGTCGAGCAGCGTTTAAAGACGCAGACATATTGCGCCTCCGGTACGTCTGAGGCCCGTGAGATTTCCTGCCGTCTTGCTTACGTACAGAGCCTTTTCGGAGGAAAATAGATGGCTTGAAGTGGGCGTAAGAGGAAGTCAAAAAATCTGCTGCTGTTAAGTGTTTTCATAGATAAGAAGTCGTCTGGTCTCTTCTCGTCAAAACGATACAAAGGAATTATCGATAACATTTGACATTGGATTATAAACAGCGTTCGCCCTCCGGACTTAATGTCACTATTGCATTGATTTTGTCTGCATGTGCATCACGACGTCCGCGACCATACAGGCACGCATACACAGCCCCATATACGCACCCACGCGCGCTCGCGCACACACACACATCAGTAGCGCGTTGAATGCAGAAACAGTAACGCAAGAACACCACAGACATACAATATACGAATAGGCATGTACCCACGCGCATGCACAAGCAAACACATATACCCACACACACACACATATGCACTCACATCCATTGCATACCGGACCAGATTACTGGATCGTTTGTTTGCTTTGCGACCTCCGAACTTTCCGGAAAGCCATTTCTGTTTGCTAACCCACCCGAGTCTGCACGCAGCGACTCCGGAGATCTGTAACATCTGACACTGTTCCTTCACATCTTGGAACCGACAGACCTTCAGCGTGGGCGTGATGACTTCGACAACGCCCGTTGATGATAAACTGGGAGGGTGAGCAGGGGGGGGGGGGGAGTGAGAAATCTAGAAGAAGATGCCGATGGCCTATTAGAGAACTTAGGACCCGGGGGCAAAAGATCCACCGCACATATACAGACGTTCTTGAAATCATATATCAGCACTATTTGTCATCTGCGTGAAGTATCGAAATATACCGTTAACGGAAAGAAAGAAGACAGAAAAATGTAGATAGTAGATATTTTAAGAAAAATCGTCGACCTATTGGTTATCCATGACCTTCATTTTCTGGCTAAAAGCCTAAAACAAAATCTGCAGCTACTCGCCATTTACAGGAAGATCTATACTTGTAAAGCGTAGGTGGGGTATTCACGTGGTGTATCAAGGTAATCTCATCACGTGACTCACTCCGTAACCTGTGATCTCATTGCATGACTCGGTTCGTAGGCTATAATCTCAGTAGAGTGGGATCCTCATGGGGTTGGTCGATCATTCTCTATAGGTTGAAGTCTCAGCCCCTGGCTGTATATCTGTTCCTGAGATTGAATCTCACGACTAACTGGACTGACTGGTCACAAACACATGCGTCCACACATGTGTCCGTCCTCTTTCTCTCCCCACTCCACCTCCACATCGACACCACTGCGGTTTACTACTGATCTGTTGTACAAGAGAATACTCGGGTTCGATTGGCATGAAAGCTCTGTACAACTTCCTCTTCCGGGGTAGTTTTTTTTTCCTCTATCCATTAAGCTCATTTCCTTCTCCCCATCTCCTTTTCTGCTTAATCGAGTTATAATTAACAGTATCTCTAAACACAGTGGCCGCAATATTGACAAGAAACAACTAATAAACTACCGCTGTGCTCCAGGCAAGGTAGGTTTCACTGCAAGCGTGCTGCACGTGCACTAGACTGTATAAGCCTCATGCAGCGCGATCCTCCTACGAAGTCTCTTCGACTCGTTTGGAAACACACATGCCGCGCAGTAAGTTTCCATTCGTCTGGCAACACGACGCATGTGCGTGAGCCTGCGTGCGCATTGTTGTGCATGTGCCGTGCTGAATGCTTATTACGCATTCACCAGACAAGCATTGTTCGTAAGGTTCAGCAAGTCCGATTGTTTGCTAGGGTACTCGTTACCTCGCGTTAGAGCTAAACCAGTACTCACAGACTGAGGCAGGCCACATCTGTTCGTTAGTTTGTGGAGAATTTCCCTCAAGGTCAAAGACGAAATGAGATTTGCCCATGTTCCTAAAAAAAGATCCCCAGGTTGTATTCCCCGTTACTTTCTACTTCTCATCCCTATCCTACCTACCTACCCACCCCAAAAGAAAACAAAACAAAAACAAAGGCAATTAAACGATGAAAGAAAACAATCTGCAGATATCTCAAAGATACCTTATGTTTCTGAATTGAGTAAACTACTTATTCGTTCCGCGAGAGCAAAGCTCGGTAATTGTTCACTTTGACTTTTTTCTCCCTTATTTCCCCTATCTACCACCGTTTCATTTTTTCCCTCCTTCATCTTTCATCTGTCTTCCCATTCGCGCTTCCCTCATGTGCGGGATATCCTGCGCAGATCACGACACCCAAGGTCGTGTGCTTGGTGCCTATGGGGGTAGAGGAAAATACAGCCAATACCTTGCTGACGAGTATGTCTAAAGGATCCACAGGAAAGCGAACTGCTCATGCTAGGAACTTTTGCGAATCTAAAAATGTATTCTACAGAGCTGGTAAACGGGGTTCGCATGCAACGCAGGGCTAATGTGACACAGAGACCAGAGAGGCTCGGCGTGAAAACAAATAGTCTATAATCTGACACGACGAACGGATTCTAGTTTTTTCCGTCTTTTTATCTTTTGGTTTGCCTATTTTGTAAGGATACATAGGGAAAGTTCAGCGTTTTGGGGCTCTAGGTTTCATCGCCTCGTCTCGTCCGCTTTGTGAGATGCTGCCTACACTGTACAACATCCCCGCTGTCAAGTCTCGCTGTTTCACGCTTACGGTGTGAGATGCCATATAGTTTCCCTCAAAGTTGCAAATTTCCTTCCTGTGCCTTTTCGTAACTTCTTCGAGTGGTTTTTATGCGTGTTCCCAACTACCAGTTACAATGTTGCTGTTTCTTTTCAGGAGCCTTCTTTTCAGTTTGTCTTCTTCGCCGTTTCCACTCAAAATCTTTACTCAGCTTTTCGCTCACCCTCCCCGTCCACCCTTTTCTTGCTCCTTCCCAAGCTTTGTTCTTCTGCCGCTGCCAACAGCTAACACTTCGGTTATGTTACAACCTTAAGGTCATCTCACACATGCAGATCTTGACACCTTTGCGAGCCTTACCATTCAATACTGACCCACAGCCCCCGTCGCAAAACTCATAAAGCCAATAAAAACTAAAAGGGCCTCTCAGATCGAGGTTTGTGATTGGGTGAAAAATCTTGTCTTGTCGTGGAAGCATAGCCACGTACGTTTCAGTTTGGAATCCACTGTTCGGTTAAATCTTAGACACTTTTGCTGTATCTTATCTTTCTGGATCTTTTGCGTTCAGAGGAGCTAAAAGCCTTTTTTAACCGGACGAATAAAACTTTACTTCGTCGAAACTGCCCAGCTTCGGTTAAGTAGGGCGCACATTTGTCCGATTAAAAAAGGGTCTTATAGCTCTTAATACACAAGCTTTCTCTCCATTCTTTCAACTATGTTTAAAAATACCTATTTTTCTGGGACATTGTATTACATTTTTCGTCCTGTAGGTCACTTTTACAAATTAAGCTAATATGTTATACATCAGATTTGCAAATTTGAATTATTTTCTCAAGATCTGGAAATAGAGAGGAGATATCTTAGCATTAGTTCTACGATTTCACAGAACGCTGAGCAAAATAACGTAACACGTAACACGTAACACGTAACACGTAAAGGTGATACGATGTTTGAAGAGCGTGGGTGTTGTGGATTCCTTATGAAAGAATAAAGTAAGAAACAAAAGTTAGAGCACAACAGACTTTTTCTGTGTCTTTGTAATGTTTAGGTCTATCACCAGTGGGGCTCGTGCGTGCTGTATTTTCGAGGCGAGTATCGCGATGTACGAAATAAGATTAGCTAAAAGACTGGAAAACAGACATTTCCATACTTAGATCACTAAAACCTAATCTTGTTTTTTTTTCTTTAAAAGAAAACCTGGCCATCTACACTTTAACAAGGACGATCAGTGCACAAGCCAGGCCATTACAAATAATTTATTGATATTACAGACGCTCCCTCCCTCACCGAACTCACGCGTAACGAGAGGACAAGCTCTGAGGGCTAATCCACCCTGACACGTGTAGCACGTGCAACAACGGATTTTTCCTCACCTTATAGACTAGTGCCCTAGTCGTGTGTTTGGCCTGACATCAAAGCTGGGCAGGGACGATGGCCTGGACCAGCTGACGTTCACGTGACAAATGCAGTTGGGCACACAAAGTGTCTCCTGCTGTTCAACACAATGCCTTGCCACAACAGCTGTTATCTGGGGCCGTGCGGTGCCGCCCAAAACGTATGCGATCCTGTCTGTGTTGCAGAGGGTTATTAGCAGACAGCCTCTGTCATCTGTTAGCCTGATCCTCTAACTGCCGTCTCGCCCAAAGGCCAGTCAACAGAATGGTGTTAATGAGTTCATGGCCGCCAGTTTTATCCCCATCGATGACGTACTTTGCAAAATCTTGAATCTTCGCATAAGAGCTAGGCTTTGGGGAGGGATGGTTGATGTGTGCGTAAGTGAAAGGTTGTGTGTATGTGTTGGGACGATGCCTTGACCTATTTTGCTCCAGTACTTTAATTTGTTCAAGACCCTGACCTACCGACATATGGTTGGCGCGTGGCATCACCAACAACAAATCATTCAGTGGACCTGTTTGCGCCTGTTGCTGTTATGAGAACACGTCGAGCATACAAGTGTGGAAATAAGAAACCTCACGCAATTATCGCTATTTTGTTCGTCTTTATATAAACTGACGCAATTATGGCTATTTTGTTTGTCTTTATATAAACTGACGCAATTATCGCGAATTTGTCCTTGGCGTCTATTAATTTATCTTGGGTTCTGTTTCTTTCTTTCGTTTATTTCCCTTATATTTTTGTGCAGCTCTTTTCCCCTTTCTCGAAATTTCCTTTATTTTCTTTCTCGCTAACTCTTTTTCTAACAGAGCCTGCACCCCCCTCCCTCTCGTGTGGGTGTATGTATATGAGAGAGAGAGAGAGAGGGGAGGGAAATGCATACTCTCCCAAAATAGGTTACACAGCCAGCCAGCAAACCAGACCCACACGGCAAAGAAACCCACGATAAACAAACAAACAGACGCACGCGCAAAGCAGTAAGCAGGCAGCGAGACCCTTCTGGAAAACAGGTGCAGGGCTTGCCAAAATGTCCGTAACTCGGTCTGCCCAAAGAGCGCAGCTTTCTTTGATGACGTTACTCAAGCGCCGCAACTCATCGGCTGCATCAGTCATAAAGATCGCAGAGCGCTTACTCAATACTGATACACGAAAAGTTGAAAAGTGAAGTGAGCACTCCACGATACATCAAAAGACTTTTCTGGTTGCCCCTAGCACTCTGAGGTGTACCTGTGACAAAAAATAAGAACCAAAAAGGAGATGCCATTTAAAAGAAAATAGAGACAATAATTAGCTTCATAATCAGGGGTGCAACGACACTGTTGAAGAAAAGTAAAGTATTAGAAAGAACGGAGTAACTGAAAGCACTGACTTCCATGTAATCTGAATGGGGGTGGGGTGAGGGAAGAGGTGTAAATGTTTAGTACTCCTGGAAGTTCCCAAATCAGTTTCGCATCTGTGTATCTATGGTTATGCATTCACTCATGAGTCATTCGTTTGAACACCTATGCCTTCAAAATCGTGTAAGGGGTCCAAATATTATATTTGTTCATGACAGGAAAAACTTGTCTGGCATGACAGCGGCAGCGATAGGGGCTAAACAGGCCCATCACAGGGGCAAAATAGTAGTTACAAATTGTTGCATCGATAAATGCCATCATCTTCTTTCTTTTATCAGTCGCTTATTCATTTGAGTCATTTGAAGCAACTGCAGTCTGCTCGTAAGTAGCGTTGAGACTGACTGATCTAATCAGCTCGCTATAAATATTTACATTTCCAACTTTATAGCGGGCGGGCTCCAGAGAACGCTTACCTCCCATCAAAGGAACCACCCTGCCTGACATGGACGCGATTAATTTAACGCAAAGCACTTAAAGACACGATAAAGTACAAAATAAACCCGCGATTAGATCTGCGTGATGCGGTAAGATCTAGCTTACCAGCAAGGAAGTGACCTTGCCATAGAGGTTAACAGGAGAGTGAAGAGAAGGGAGGCTACTTATTCAGCTGCTACTTGATTATTGACGCGATATTCGCGACACTAAAAGAGCGATCGAGATTTGCACGTGATCACAAGCCGTTGGGATTGGAGCCAGATGCTTTCATACAAAATGTGCTCACAAAAGAGGCACGTAGGCGTTCGCAAACATACGCTTTCTCTATCTTTCTCTTTCCCTCTCTTTCACTCTCTCTCTCATGGGCTTGCACTCTACTCACAGGCAGCGGTTGTTTTTGAGAGAGAGAAAAAAAACCAAGGTGGATTGTTTACTAAAAACAAATGCACAAACGGCTAGTGTTCCAGAAAGTTTGCTGACCTCGTGATTATTATAACCTTGACCCCAAGAAAAACATCTTTGGCACAACAACAGTCTTTCTAGAAATTGCCTTTGACGTCTAAAGAACAGATGATGGGTTTGTTTCGTAGTTTTGTTGCTTGGTGAGATATTTAGTCTCACTGGCTGCGGTGTTGTTGCTTGGAAAGTTGGTGATATGAATGGAGTTTATTGATATGTGGTGAGCTGCGTGAGAGAGGGTTGATTGTTGTATTCCTTCATTCATTTTAGCCATGCTGCAACGAAACATGTCCACTTATTCATTAATGGACAGTACAATATTCATAATACATTCCATATATGCATTTGTTTATATATATATATTATGTACACGTTTATCACTTATTATACATTCCTATTAGAAAGTCACAATATCTGATTGTGGCAGCATACGCATTTTCTGTAGAGTCAAGAAAGAGACAGTTTTGGAAAAAAAGGTAAGACAAAAGGACGGACGGAGGTACTGACGGACAGACAGACAGACAGACAGACAGACAGACAGACAGACAGACAGACAGACAGACAGACAGACAGACAGAATGATCAAGCGATTCCTTCATTGCCTGGTTGGTTGGATCCCTGACCAAACTACGTTGATGACAACGACGACAATGGTGATGAGAAGAACAGTCCCTTTGTGTATGTATTTCCTTCTCTTCTCTTCATTTATTTCGGAGTCTTTCTCAGGTTTGGACATCTCAGAAGCAGTGATCGTAAGTTAAGGAGCGGGGAAAGCTCATCTGGCACAATGACTTGTCTTTCCTTGTATCCAGCGGACTTCGTCACAAACTCCAATCAGCTGTGTCTCAGCAACATAAAATTTCATTTTGAAAGCTCTCTTGACCACGACAGACTAATCTGCGACTGTCGATACGATGCAGGCATCGTCTCTCAGCGTTAAGTAGGCGATAGCGTAAATGACCGCCAGCGTATGTAAAAGTGTAAAGGATGTGGTTTTGTCTTCCATGAGAGCTTCCTAAACATTCATGGTGTTGTTTTTGTTGTTGTTGCTGTTGAAAGTGATACTGGTCTCATTCGATTCCTCGTTGATGGCCTTTTAACTCGTGTTTTCGCTTCTCTTTCTCTCAGTTTTTGCAATAATCCCTCTTGTCTTCCTCTGTTTTCTCACTTTTTTGTTGCCTCCCCTTGTTTCACCCGTTCCTGGTCGCTTATGCATTCTGATAATCACGATTTTCTCCCATTATTTATCGCTTTTCATTCGGGTCCCCTTTTCTTCCCCCCTCCACACTTTTTCACACCGTTATTTTTGTTCCAGCTTTTCGCAAGTTCCCTGCATTCTTCTTCCCATGCTGTCAGCTCCCCCCCCCCCAAACTGTCAGTTTCCACTGAAACTTTTTTTAATGGAGGGGTGGGTGCGTGGTAGTTTTTTTCTGGTTAAGCAATCTATTTACTATTCTTTGCGTAAGTCTAGTATAGTGTTTTCTGAGCTGTCATGGCTGCGTGTGCAGCTGTCGACCAGATTTGTAAACGACATAAGCGGCCAGGCTTACAAAACTAACACGTTATACAGTATAGGCAGTGATGGATGGGCGGCTGGCTGGCTGGCTGGCTGGCTGGCTGGACAAATGGAGAATTGCATTGGAGAAGAAAACAGTGAATGAAAAAATTGTTAAAAATGCCTTTTAAAAATAAGAACTTTATGTTCTTTTAGCTTTTTTCTTTGACTTTACATTTTAGGGCTGTGCTTAAAAATTTTGCGCATGAAATCAGATAGCTGTAAGGTTTGAAAACACAATGATGAAGCCATGATTTGTCATGATAGATCACAGAAATTTTTATTAGCCTTGGGTATTTTACTTTTAAATAAATCCGAGATCCGTTAATTTTGTTATATGTACGCAATGTACTGAGTAGTCATCGAAGATAATACTAAAAAAAAAACCCCCAAAGAACGAATTTGCGATTCTTAATCAGTTTCTTGATTTAATGCCTCCGGTTTATTTTTAAGTCTCAAGGTCGGTTGCAAATTGCAACCGTTTGTGCGCCCAAGCGTTTGAAAGCAGTAATCAGGCGATCTTTAAACCTGTCTACCCTGGCAGAGATTGCTGCAAGAGGAACACTCTTCCTTTGGCAAGAAAGACAATAGCAACAATTAAATCTGTTCGATGCGCATGGGTCAAAACAATCTTAGCCATCCACGAAGGTACAAGTGGCGCCATCTTGTCCACTTAACACTTACCACTTAACAGTTAGCACTTAGCTTTCGTTTTTAGTCCCTTTGAAAAACGAATTCTTTGCAGAATGTGTGGGCGAGTTGGTTACTTGATGGCAAACATTCGTGACAAGCCAGAGCAGATTTACAGCTCTGGGCGTGACGAAGTTTGGTACCGACTTTGAGACTTGACGTTAGGGCCTAGACGACAAAGGAAGTTGACCTCTTGAGTTGTCGGCATGGAGACCACATGCGGTCGCTCTTTGCGTCCTCTGACAATGTGGGTGTAGGCGTAGAAAGGTCGCTAGCACTCGCACAGAGAGACAGGCAGGGGGGACAGTCACAAAGAGGGAGAGAGGTGGGGAGAGTTTGGGGGGATGGGGAGAGAGGGAGAGACTAAGGGACGGATCAACAGACGGACAGAAGGACGAACGAGCGAACCCATCGACAGAACAGGAGACACATTTACTTTTCTGGCGAAGTAAGAAGTCTACAACCGCGCAGTGTCATTCTTGTTCATCTTTCCTGCACAGAGAAAAGAAATTAACCTTCTTGCGACACCAGAAGTCTGCCAACAATCAGGTTGTGTCCTTTCAGATAGAAGTTAATTTTCCGGCCACATCAGAAGTTCGGCCGGAACAAATGAATTTCTTGTTTCCTTGTCCTCGAGGGCGATGCGAGTGGAGGTTGGATAGAGTTCTCTGCATGGTCTGTTTGGCACACAATCCTCAGAGCAAAAACAAGACTGTATCAGCATATTTCTGCGCAAACAGGATTGCGATTTCCTTTTAGGACTGCCGGGCGAGCAGAAACACGATTCTCTGGTCCGCCCAGCGCTGGAATGCTTCTTTCCTGGCGCCGCTTACCTGTAGACAACAGCAGGGTTAACGCACGGAGCGGGTTTCTACAGTCTAGTATCCTACACCGCGCACTGATCCCCTGCCTCCGCCACGTGCATCAAAAGAAAACAAAATTCCTCGTTATCGAGTCTCATTGTTCTGGGAATACCATCTGTCCTGGAAACGTACGTTTTCTTCTGGTCAGATATTATGAAATCAGTCTCAGTACTGCCTTTGTCTCTTATCGTGCAGTGCCTTTGCAGCCAAATTACTGGTTTCGGGAATGATCCCAAGGACTCAGGTTCCTTTTCAAGTCTCGAGGCTCAGGGGAAAAGGCTACACAGTGGTTAAAAGGCTATAGTAAACACTGATGAGGGAAACTGCATTGTTCTGTTTTACCAAACCTTTACAGACATGACATTCGTGTCCACAGTAACTCCTACCACTCGCTCCTCCCAATAAAACACAACAAAACACAACAAAAACAAAACAAAGTGGACTTAAGTGTGTCAAGATGTTGTACATAAGGCTGGTTGGTTATTCTAGGACAGTGCTTCCACCTCGCGATGATTTCGCACTACTGGGGTGGGGGAGGAGGCAAGGGGTCTTGCTACTAATCTATGCACTCAAAGAACCCCCAGACTGATAGCTGCAGTAAAATGACAGTAAGATCATTGTCTTCGTCATCGTGTGGGGACCACCTCGGAGGTCTATCAGCTGTCGGTGCGGGAGATCGATGTTGCATACTCCGGCCAAGTGATACCTAAGATTTAACAATTGACAATCTGTTACCTGCTCTCACAGACCCTGGCACTATAGGGAACAGTACTAGGACTGGTTGACCCGGTGTCAGTATAATGTGACTGGGTGGGACTGAGGCCCGTGTTGTGAGAGCAGTCCCAGTGTGACAGCAACACCGTCCTGATATGCAACAAAATCTAACCCGCTTGCTGTCTTAAAATTGTTTCATCTCTCGAAGTCTAAGTCTATGCTCCTTCCTCTAACTCTGTCTTTAATGCCTTAGAATTCCTCAAATTCTTTAGATCTTTAAGTTTGAAGCGGCAGTTCAAAGACTCAAAGCACCGGAAAATGCCCCATCGCCAGGTGTAACCACAAATGGAAAAGACGACCCTTATCCCCATCCCAGCTCACAGGCCTCTCAGCTCTTCTTTGAACCATCTTCTCTCTCTCTCTCTCTGACAGAGAGAGAGAGAGAGAGAGAGAAGGAAGAGGAAGCACAGGTGGATCAAAATTTCTCATCTCCCGCTCAGCAACTTCGTGAATCATGGCGCACGAATCTCTCCCTTAAATCTCGCCGCTTCACCTTCCGACCGTGCTGGCAGTATAGAAATAGTCTCCCTGTGGTCATAAACAGTTTCGGAAGCCCATGCGATGAGAAAGTTTAGTCGGGAGTCGGTGCCAAGGACACTGCGCAGATAGAATAAGTGGGCTGTACGTTTTCAATTCTTGTGTCGTCTGCACCCCAAACAGATCCTCCCCTTTGCTATTCAGAACATTCCAGAACTGCGTTCGTCTGTAGCCATTCCTGAATGACGGCTAAGGAAATGCACGGAGCTTTACCCACACCAAGCACTTTCCTGGAGCGGTGTAGCATGCGAGGTTGGGAGGAGGCAGGGGAGGAATAGATTTTTTTCCCTCTTTTGCTCTGGTCGTTTTTGTGAAATCAGTGGAGCTAATTAACAACGTTTGGCAGGTGCCAGAAACTCGAAGGAAGGCGATAATGCGCGTCTTTGGTTCTCATCATCTTTCTGCCCAGAACGCATTCATCTCCACACGGGAAGTTTTATAAACACCGCATTAGTATATGAGCGACGAGCGATGAGAGACTTTAGTAAAACCAAGCCGCCTTTTTTCCCCACTTCCTAACGCTTTAGAACTGAGAAAGAAGTAGGAGGGAGAGAGAGATAAACAAAAAACCTAACGTGAACATCGCAAAGCTTAACAGAGACATTGAGGCTGACTGGCTGGATGGTTGGTTGGTTGGTTGGTTGGTTGGTTGGTTGGTTGGTTGGTTGGTTGGTTGGTTGGTTGGTTGGCTAGCTGTCTGGATGTCTGACTGGCTGTTTGGTTGATTGGCTAGCTGTCCGGATGTCTGATTGGCTGGTTGGTTGGCTAGCTGGCTAGATGTCTGACTGGCTGTTTGGTTGGTTGATTGGCTAGCTGGCTGGATGTCTGGTTAGGGGCTCCGTAGACCTTGCAATGTTACCAACTTTCGTTGCAATTTTTACCATATATGGTAGCTGAAATGTTGACAGAAAATGTTGCCTGGGGACTCTCAAAATTTTACGCAGAAAGCGTGCTGGGCTTAAAATGTTGCAGGTGTTTTAGCCAATCAGAAAAAATCGCGCTATCAAGTGCGGAGTAGTTAAGTTCGGAGCGACAACGGAAGGCCTTAGACTGTAAACTGGTGAACCCATATTCGTTTCCTTCGTTTAGTTTTAGATTGCTGGTCGAAAATAATCCCTGTAGCAGACCCAGCAGCTGCAACGGTAAAAAAAACTGTTCGTGTTCGTCCATATTCATCATGTGATGATCATATGACATGAAATGTTGCAGGCGTCCTGCAGCGTGTACGGAGATTTCTCCAAAAATGTTTCCTCTCAATATTGAGAGCATTGCAGCGTGTAAGTAGCCCTTTAGCTAGATGTCTGGCTAGCTGGCTGGCTGGCTGGCTGGGATTTTTTCGGTAGCTCGTTCTATCGGTTGTTTGTTCGCTGGTTTCATCTTCCATGAATTTCAAAGGACCTGACTCTGATGTTATTTCCGTTTTCGTCTTTGTATAATTGTTTTATCCTCATTTTTTATTATTAAAAGTCTTTAGTCAGTGTGCAGCTATTTAACGTGGAATACTTTCTCTTTGTTCGTTTTTGTCTATGTGGCAGTCTGTCATTCGGGAAGTTTTCCCCAGTTTCCACTTTGACTTCGCACTCCTCTTAAATTCCTATTTACTCAGTCTTCTGTCTTCTGTCATTTCCGGGTGGAACGAACAGCTTGGAGATTTGCGGGCTAGGACAAAACGTAACATGCGATCATATGTCAAAGCAAGGGATACTGGGGAAAGGGGGCTAAAATGTTGGCAAGCACGCGAGTCCTAGTGTTAAGCAGTTGGAACAGCACAGTCTAGCCCCCGAGCTGCGCTATTTGCAAATGTAATTACGGGATGCTGGCCAAGTTCCCCCTGTCGCGCAGATTTAACGTGCAGTCAGCAAACGTTTCCACAACAACATGCGGGCGATGAACTCGCAACACGACTAAATTCTTCCTTCTTTGATCCTTCCTTCCTGTCTGTCATCCCGTCTTCATTTCTTTTTTTCCCTCCTTAATATTTGGACGTATTTTCAACTTCCTTGTTTCCTTCGTTCGTTTCATATATCCACCACATTTATATTCATGTGCAAAGATCAAATTGTACTTCCGCTTTTATTCTGCACTCTCTGCTGTAACTTTCTTCTCTATAGCTCCTCAACTTCCTCTTTTTTATTACCTCCCTTTACCAATACCTTTTAAAATTTTCTACATGCCTGGGTGTTTTGCGAAAATAATTATACCTCTGGCGCAGGTCTTTCCTCTCACATTGCCTTCTCATCTTTTCTGGACTGTAATGAGCTGCGAACATCGCAAGCAGCGCAGTTAAACACCCCCTCCCAACCTCCTTCCTATCGGGACAGTATTTGTGAGATCCAGAAAAAGAAGGGGGTATTACTTCAAGAGTTTCCTGCAGCTCTAGACGACTTGTGTTCCGTTGAAACAAGTGCTGTGGAGAGGCTATTAGGCTGAGCTAGAGACAGCCGAACTTTTTTTAAAATAAGAAAATCTCGTCTGAAAATTCTTAGCGTGGATTTAAGTTTTCGATGCAGGTTCGAGCGTTGCTCCAAGCCGTGCTAGCCTGGCACCTTGCTGTGTGATATCATTCTGTATTCTACCTCCGACGATGACCTATGACACACCAAGGCCGTGTCAAGGCGTCCTGACCGAAAATAGTTTGAGCAGGAGCGAGAACTAAGGCGTCAGAGCCCAGAATGGCTTTAGTGTGCGGCCTGCTTTAGAAAAGCTTTCAAATATCAGGCCACCATTTTAAAAGGGAAAAAAGGAAGGAAAAAAAGTCGACTCCCTGACACTGTTAAGGCCTTTCTTAACTCCCCGTTTAAGAAAGCTCTCAGCTAAGCGAGCCTAAAGATAAGACTAGACAAAACATGCCCAAAGTCGCGTTTGATTTTCTCCGATGAAAGGGTAGGAAGAGAAATAGCCGCCTGGCCGGGATGGCTGAATTTCGGCGGGGAGCTCCGTTTCCATGGATACGTAAAACCAAATCTGTATTACGCGTACACTTTCTATTTCTTTCGTTTCTTCCAGTTGTGCTCCCCGCTATCAAAATATAACCTCTTCGGGAAAGTACAAACTTAATACAGACATTTAGAAATGGCTAGTCTGCTCTGTTTCCTTATCATACTCTCAAAGTATGTTCTATCTACGGAGTAGGAGCTACACTTGAGATACGCTTGCTAGCATCTTGCTTGAGAAGCAGGGTACTGTAGTTCATTTAGATGTCGTTACATTCTTATTGCATTATATTGGGCAACGGATGTTTCTTATGTCCACAACTTGGATGTGATTGCAGCTCTTGAAACTGTTTAATGACGGTGTAAGCAACGCACTTTAATTTGTATTTCTCCTGCCATTTAATGGATGTTGCGCGTCAGGTAGGAGCGCTCTGTGAGGGTCATTATCTCACCTTTTCCAAGCAAGACACTCTGTGTGCGTCGACACGAAAAGCCTATGAATGCAAGGCGCAAGATGTACTCTTTTATGCGATAATCATGACTGCAGCTGAACTAAACTGAACTGCACTGCGCTTTTGATTTCTGTTGCAACGCGTTTTCTGTCGACATTGCACAAGGAGTCCCTGTCCAGAAGAGTGGATGATACTGATATTTCAGAGGTATCATAAGCCGAGATGTCGAGGATCTCGGAAAGCGTAAAAATGTCTGAGCGTTACTGCTCAACTGTATAAGCAGCAGCAACTTCACTCCCCCACTTTATCATCTTTATTACGTGGGTTCTTCAACTAAATGTAGCAGTCCTGCTGTTCAGCGAACTTATCTCACTCAATCTCCCCATTTTTGAGTTCGCCGCAGATTTTACATTTTCTCTGTTACAAATAAGGACTTTGCAAATTATAATTTTTACGTAAGTTGTTTGCGTATATATATATATATATACGATATCAGGTTTTTATCACATTGCAAGATCTTTGTCACATTGTAAGACACCCATTCCACCCCCACCCTCCGCACACATTCACACCTGAGCCTTTTTTTGATACCATTACAAGTTTAACCAACGTCCATTAGCTCATATTAGTATTATCGGGAAGATCACGCGATCAAAAAAGATCCCTTTTGTGGCATCAACAAACTGGCGACGTCTCTCACAGTAATGTAATTCGAATATCCTTGTAATTCTGCGGAGGTTTTACTCCTTGATCACTCTGGTCGTGATAAAACCAGTTCGCCATCACAAGGAAGGTTTTCGTCAGATATGCTGTGCTTGTGAAAGCGCTGCATGCGGCCAGAAGATGCAACTCGCGTGCAGGAGACTATAAATAGCACGACTGAGTTTGTTTTTCTCTTCGAGTTGTCAAATCCTGCTGTACTCATCCTTCAGGTCTCCGCTTGAATACTTAGCGTTCAAGGAGAAGTTGCCAGAAATCGAAAGGAGTTAAGACCCTTTAACATATTTTTGCCCTTCCTGTTTCATAGCTGACAGTCAAGACGCTGCATGGATCCAGAAGTTTTATCTCTCCTTCTGTTACGAGCTCTTAACAAAGGTGAATGCATTATTTCTGTACATCCTCGGTTCAGAAACAATAACCGCTGGAGCTGCAAATTAAGCAGAAAGTCAGAGTTCAATGTTCCAGCGTCTTAGTAATGCGGAACAAATGTATCCTGCCAACAAAAGAAGGGGAAAAAGATCTTGGCTTGAAGAATGCGACAGACCTGGCTGGAGCCAACATGTCGGCAAAGATATGATCGGCTTGTGATTCCTTTTGACTGCAGATCGGGTCCTGTATAGCCCTTGAATTTTTCTGCCTTCCAGATGTGATTCTGCCGGTTTCCCAACAACCTGATTCTCTAGGCTTGTGTGCTGTAGTCAAGATTCAACATGAATGAACCCCTGATTATTTCATGCATATCCCGTGTAACGTCTGAGCATTTTAGCATCGTCGTGTTGATTAATAATATTGTAATATTAATTAAATATAATTGTCTTCCAAGCCCTGTCTCCATGTCCGAAGTTTCGTTATATGTACAGTATCCATTTTTTGCTCAATTCCTCAAGTCAGCCGTGTCTCTCTGTAACGTTTTGTCTGCATCAGGATGACTTCAGTTGTGAAAAAACTCGACCTTGGTTTTCAAAGAACTTCATATGCAGCCCAAAAGTCTGCAACAAATATACGATTTAATTTCGTCATAACTTTGACCAGATTCTGGATCAGCATAGATTCTGCAGAATGCGACACCATCTTGATGAGCAATTATCTCTCTCTCTCTAAGGCGATGAAGCAAGCATGTGGTGCAGGTATCTTGGAACATTCTGTATGGTTTAACTCCCTTCTTTAGCCAAACAGGCAAAATATGCCGAGTTGCTTACACATCAAACTAATATCAAGCGTGTTCATTGAATACGACTAGGCGGATGTTAAATATGAAAGTTTCCATCATCGCAAACACAGGCAAATCGTGCACATACCTGCATCGCCAACCCAACTTCCGTGTGAGGTACAGTGACGTGTAATGGGGCGAAGTGCACGACTCAGCCCTAGAGCTTTAGATTAATCTTAAGACAACGTGAGAAACTAAATCAAGAATTTGTTTTATAATGACTGGCCCATATTCTGGATTTAGCTTGCGTTGCTTTACCATCGGGCTAAGCTTCTAACGGCGTGTCCCGTCTCATCCAAGGTCTCCAGAACACATTGCTCGATCCGGCAGCAAACAGGTTAACGCTCTTTTATTTATTATTTTTTTGTTGTTGTTGGCAAAGGTCGTCGCACCAAACGAACGCAGCTCTCGTGCCAGTCGACTGCGCAGAGAGCTAGGCTCTTGATCTGCGGATGAAGGCAATTATCTGAGCGCTGCACGTGCGAACTGCAGCCTGCTGCTGACGCTGAAATGGAGCGTGAACTGTTAGGGAGTCCGGGCCTTTGCTTGCGGGGATTCTTGATCGTTAGATCGACATCCAGCGTGTCAGCATTTCCAACAGATTCTTGTAGCCTCCTTCAGTATGGGGCGCCAAGAGGGGGATGGACATAAGACCCATGACATATATAGAATTGCATTCTACAGCCATATAGAATTGCATTCTATAACTATAGAATTGCTAATCCGTATACACATACAATGTTGCGCCAAGAAGAAGATCCATAGGGCTATAGAATGCATATATATATATATATGCATTCTATAGCTACAGAATTGCATAAGAATAGCTAATCGGTAGCAGCAGGTCATTTTATATTTAAACAACTCTGGAATGGAAGATTGGAACACATACTGTGACGCCACAAATAGCACTCGAAGCTAATGCATTGCAATTTTTTTGGGGGGTAGGGTGGGTGGGTGGGTGGGTGTTTCAGCCAGTAGTTGCGGCTTTTTAAGCCCGAATATCCATCTTATAGTTTCTTGATATCTACAAAAATGTGTACCCAGTAGTGTCTTTAAAAACAAATTCCCGTGGATTCTTCTGCACTAAACGGTCACACATTTCTATATACAGCCCCTTCTGCAGGCGTCAGGCCGTCAACACAGAGGATCGAGAAGAATTTTGCAGGGTTTGGTGTTCGCTCTGTCGGCGGCAACAGGATTGCGTCAGCACACGCCATATCCTCCTCACCTGCCGAGCGTTTTTCCAGACAAGCCGAAGTGCAGTTTCGTACACTTGAAACAAACCCCCGCACGTCCACGGCGTTGTGTGCTTCTTCATATCCCGCAGGGTGAGAGGTCGATCATTCAGCTCGGTCAGCAGAAGTGAACAACTAGAATGACAACTAGAACAACTAGGTTCTCTGTACAAAAGTTGATGTCAGCAGAGACTGACTTTAGCAGCAACAGTAGACATACATACAGACAGACAGACAGACAGACAAAACGTTCGCCATAGCATAGACACAACACAAAAAGCCCCAAAGATATGCATACAAAATACTTTATCTCAAGCTGAGATATTGAGCGACATCTTGACACAGTTACTGGTTCATAACAAAGAAATGACTCAGAAAACATTTAGACATTAAGACGGAGAGATAAAAAGAAAAGAAAATCAGTTACACCACGTACGCGCCAAATGCCTCACATTCCATAGTTTTTGTTTTATGCCATACTGTTAGAAAAAGAAAAGCTTTATCAGCCTATTATCAGATTATATGTCGGTGTTCTAGTCAGTTTGCCTCCATACAGCCAACAGCTGTGACTGTCTTCAAATGATCATGATGGGCAAACGCCGTACGATTATCTCATGTCGCCACACAGCGTCACGTACGTTATCAGTGCAGACGATGACACTGTTGTCAGGGGACGTGCAGATGAAGCGGATCCTCCATGCACCACTTGATTGTGGAGACTTCTGTCGGTATCTGAGATGAAAGGTCTCCGAACGAAATATATCACTCAGGGTCCAACCATGATGTTTGGGGAAGTTTCGGCGTTCCAAGTCTTGGCGTGTCCAAAGACGGTGCACTTTTGAGTTGCTTCCCTTTGTACGGCCAAGTTTGTTGTTTTTGGCTGGCAGTACAGCACTATGAACGAGTTCAGCGCCCTGCAGATCCAGCATCTGTTGCCACGGCAATGGCTATGATACAGATTATGAGGAAGATAATGAAGATTTGTTTATGACTTTGGTCATTCACGTACGGTCAGGAATAAGACGATGTCAGGGCAAGCAGACACTGAGATAGCCCCATAAACAGGCGCCACGTCTAGCGGAAATATGTATAATGGAGACAAGATCTGCCCGCGAATCTATTTCAACTACATAACCATTGCGCCACAGGGCCTCCCTTGGCAAGAGAAGCAACCGGAGGAAAGAGAATGAATCCCTTAGCGTCTACCGAGCATGGGATCCTCCAGAACTGCGAACAGCGCTTGTCAGACGCTGGGTGGCTGTGCAAATGAATGCGCTACTAGCGGCAACGACTGCTGGCTCCCGACGATAAGTTGACAGACTCCCATAATGATACTTCTGTATCGCTACTAGAACTGCATGCAAGTCAAAAACGTATTCGCAGGTCAGCGCAACCCCCTCAGTGCACTGCCTTCCTCAGCAGTGCTGCTTACTGCAAGGCGCGTTGTCTGGCAGGATACCAAGTGCAGGTACGGATTCTGTGGGCGGGGTCCTTATCTTACCTTGAGCATCTCGATATCGGGGACTAGGCCCAAGAAGGTAGAGGAGTCAATCGTGGCATCAGAGATTCCTTTTCGATTAAAAAGCGAAAAAATGCGTTCTGGCATGAGTTCTAAGCTGAACGGGCTGCGGAGAGAACCTTTATTTATTAAATAAAAACCTAATGTCGCTCAAATGTGAAGCGAGAGACCTCCAGAACTGCGTGATTTTGTGGGTGGGGAGTGGGGGAGACAGGATACAAGCATCGCTGGAAAACAAATACAGCATGCCCCACTTTAATCTGCGGGGGCATGTCAGACAGCGCCAGAAAAATACTGATTTTTTTCTGATAAATGATCACAAAGATTAGACCGCTAAGTGGTGAGTTCAATGTCAAACGAGTCAAGACGTTTTGCGAACAAAATTTGAGTGGATGCTTATTTCTTTAGTATAAATAGTTTGTTCTCTTGCGATATACTTTATCGTGCTTGAAATATTTTTAAAAATCACTCTGCAGCTTGATGCAGATCTTCTCTAATTCTGCAAGACCCTCACCCACAATTTCCAAAACGCCCTTCTTTCTCCATATTGCGCAGCCATCGGCGGTTAGAAACACATTCTCTTCATGGGAACAAAAGAACGAACGGACATAACTATTGGTAACAACAGGGTTAACTTTCAAAATACCTGCCCCCCCCCTCCAACTGCATAGAAAAAGCATTGACCCGTCTGAAAAAAATATGCAATACTCACTGTATTGGGGGAAAAAAACCCCTGAGTTCAGCAGGCTACGAAATTTAACCGAGACTCTGTCAACTCAGTGAATGGACTCGCTGACAAATCGTCTTCAGATTCGCTTTTAGGTGAGTAGAGATTTTGACTTCTGCAGTCATATTCTTTTCAATTATTTATCAGAAGTACGTAGTGGGGAAGGTTTTTCGGCTGCTAATCTCAAATATTTATTTCGTTTAATTTTCATGCGAAACATTTTCCCCGAAGACGATGTGAAGTGTTCATTCATTGTTCCGTTAACACGAACTGCCCGTAAAAAAACCGGCGTTAAGTGCAGGTTGGTTAATTGGCTGGTTGGTTGGTCGGTGTGGACTTGGTTGGTTGGTTGGTTGGTTGGTTGGTTGGTTGGTTGGTTGGTTGGTTGGTTGGTTGGTTGGTTGGTTGGTTTAACCTCAAGTAGTTATCAGTGCGTAACTTCACACGTTACGTGGTAGTCTTAGGTTTTCAGTCAGTATACACATCGTCTGACTCGAACCAAGTTCTCTGCCTGGACGTCGAACAGCGAGAAGACGTTACCGGGCGCTAGACATTGGCCCCAGTTAGAACACTCAGCAGATCAGAAGGAGCACTGACAGGGGGAAGACGTTACCCGGCGCTAGACATTGGCCCCAGTTAGAACACTCAGCAGATCA